>BPLR01005720.1:0-66746 GCA_021605095.1 Caerostris extrusa | reverse complement strand
TCTCCGGCTGACCACGCCAACGTGACGTCCAAAGTCGCATCAAAAATGATTTGTTGGCCAGATTCTTGCTTGATGAGTTTTCTGAAATCTCAAAGGACATCATTTCAAACGTCAACCGATTGACTCGAAACGCCGGAATGCCACACTACCGTGCCTTTATCAAAATGAGCCCCAGGTCAAAGAGCAAAGATCTGGCCGAGCTGGGAAGTGACATTGAAAAATGTGTGTCCGGAAAGAGATTACTTTTGAAGCATTTGTTCTGAGCTTATAATGCAAATGCAAAATTTGAAACAATGAGGTTTTTTACTTTTATGCACAGTAGTAAGTTTCAATTATTTCCTCAAAGAAGGGATTAATATACTTCTGTTACTTTATTTTCTTCATAATGCAGATTACCATCAATAAAATGTGTGTTGAGGTAATGACTAAAGATAGATCCATTCAAGAGTTGTAATTCTAGTCACTGCAGGAGTCTGAAACAGAAGAAAGCTACCCAGGAATATTGCATTAAATATAACAGCATAAATCCGAAATTTTCCTCCCTCTTGGAAACAGCTTTTCACTCAGAAAGCCAGTACTGGAAGCTAGGCAACAGAAATGCAATGAAGTTTAGAAGGTGCCATGGTCATTTTTCTCCCACACTGATTGTCACATTTATTTTTCAGTATATTGTTTAAATCCTCTATTTTCTCACGCCTACATGCTTTTCAGCTTGGTGTGCCTTTCTCAAAAATAAGTGTTGTGGTGAATAAAATAAACCCAGAACGATTGTCTTTTGTAGGGACACAATTTGAAGGGACGTAATCATAATAGTTTTGTTCAAGGACATGCAGGTTGCACAAATACATAAATTAGCTTTTCACTGTCAGTGGTATTGTCACGAATAAAGATAGTCACTTCTTCCTTTTGTTCACCCTAAAATCGCTGGGCAAAATGGAGATGAACTCCTCTTCGACAGCTACTTCTGAGGCGATCAGCCTGGCTGGTATTCTACTGACTTCCTTTGAATATTTTAATTTCTTATTAAACACTTCCTCCCTCATATAATCTTTAGCCCAGTTCTTTTCAATCGCTTCATAAAATTGTTTTATTCTTTTTCCACTGGGCCTCAACATTTTGAATCCTTGTATGGATGGCACTGATATCAACACAGTTTTTCAAATATTAATTATTAATTAAATTTAATTAATCAATTATATATTTTTAAATTTAAATTGTACGTTTCTGAAGACAGCATCAAGACAAAAGAGAGGAAATTCAATCCTTTATTGATAAAAGGACCCTGCACAGGCAGCTGTGAACTGACTTTTAAATTTATACATTGTTTTAATGTAGCTGGTTTCTGGGAGAGCCGTTTCACACATGTTCAAACTGACGTGCCACTTCAGCACACTCTGTGTGAGGTGTGTGTAGATTGAGATAAGTTGCGGATTTATGAGTTCACATCGTATAGTGATCTCGGATTCACTGCAACAACTGCTAAGGGCTCGCTCAGGCTCGACCTGAAAAAGGGAGAGCCGAGCTGCAGCCTGGCCAGGTGTCCCACTGTTTGAATACAATGGAGAATAGTTTGACGTGTCAATTTATCATGTTTGTAATATTGTATAATATTTATACCTAATAAAAATCAGATCTCAGATGCTGCCTTTATCGTTAGGCCTCCTGACACTTCAAACAATCACACAGCCAGCCAGCCTACCGGATAAATACAATACCCACATAGATTAAAATACTTTTATTTGACTGGTCAGTTGGGTTGTCTCCTCTTTTTGCTGCAGACACAGCTGAGTTTGCGCCTCAGCCTCCATATGCTTTCAGTCATGGAGTCATAAAGTAAATCATCATTTTTCTTTTCACTCCTTCTATTAGTTACCTTCCTCCCCAGAGTATATTCAACAAACATAAATACTTTTTATTCATCTCTCAATACCAAATAAATTGTAAACTTGCAGTGGATGACGTGCCGGATGCTTCAGATATTAATTCCTCTCAAATAAATTTAATTAATTACCTTTGGTTTTCGATTTGTTGTGTATTATTAAATAATAGATTTATGCGCATTTAAAAGTGAATGAAAATTATTTATAGACTGGTCATAATATCTCCAAAATTTCTTCGTATTAATCAGCCAATCTGCCCCGAACACTTCACAGTGAGGAAAATTCTCACTGGAAAGATTTTTGCATCAGCGAGGTCGTAAGGAGTGCAAAAGACGTCAGAAGAGTTCACTGGAATTTCCGAGTTGAAAATAAACAATGTTATTATTTTAAGTGCAATGGTAAACAAAATATAAAATGCACCTTCGCTTCAATTACGGAGAGTCTTTATTGGGAAATAAGTTTCATTTATTTTCCTTATTTATCTGGGGCCATCTATTACAGACATAGGCGTAACTTAAATCTAAAAAAAAACCAAAATTAATTTCACTCAAAATCCTTAATTACTGAATTAATATTTTTTGAAACATTTTATTTCATCAAAAGTAAGTCATTCACAAATGGGTTTGAACCTGAGTGACAAAGTATTTTATGAAACGGCTGAAAATTCTGAACGCATGTGACAGGAAAAGCCTGAGCTACCCGGAAATTGAAAAGGAGATGTATGTGAAATAGCTCTGATCACTCTCAAACAGTTATTGAGCAAGAAGTATATTTTATAAGGCACGTAATTGAGGTCGGGTTTCGTATTTCTCTAAAAGTGAATTCCTCTTCTACGAACTATAATTACCTTTGTGGTTGAATATTGTGTATGGCGCTCCGAATGCTGTGGTGTTTCAGATGTGGCGATAGTTTTTCCCACCTCGTGGCATTGCATTAACTAAATACACTAGTTTCAGCAATCTGTACTTTCATAAATTTACTCAGTGGACTAGATTATAGTCATTTTTCAGTGCTTCACAGACTCCAGCAAAAGGTGAGCCCAATTCAGTATCACCACTTGATCGGATTTTGGTGTCATTACATTTACAATGCCTCAGAAAAGATAATATGAGTTGTCAATATACTGCAATTTATTTCACACTAATTGGGCATTTCAACAGGTCAATCCCGCTTGGTCACCATTTTTACTGAGATTTCTGATTGATATCCTCCTTCTTCCTCCAATAGAGCTGGCTCGACAGGATTGAACAGACTTCAATTCAGATCGAAAGACGAGAGATTGCCTCACCTTACCCTCCGACGTAATGAAAAGACAGAGTATGCCCGATTAAAATAAACTTCTTCCCGAAACAATTTTCACATTTGTAGTTAAATAATGGTGACAAACGTTTTTTTTTTCCCCCGATCAGCATCGTGATTTCAAAAGATGCTTTTAACGGTGATAAAAATCAATTTCAAATCAAATTGAATGTTTAAATTCTTAGGTTTATAATAATTAATTTTTAATTGCGTTAAACATCTTTAATCCTTGATATACAACTGTGAGAAACTGATAATTATTTAACAAAACAAGTCGAAACGTTCTCATGGTTTCCATTTTGATTTTAACCGAAATGTTTTTTTCTGAAGTCTCATTTTTTTTTTTTCTTCAGATAAAAATTAAAAAGTATCTTCCTCATCTTTCTTCTCGATTGTCTAAGTCTGCGATATCCCGGTCGTCGTGACTCAAACAAGACCTATTGGAGAGAGAGATGGCGATCTAGCTAGAAGTCAGAAGTCTGTAAAATACCGTTGCGCTCCGTTGAAATGTAAGCGCTAGGTGGGCTGTGAAAGGAAAGAGAGAAGAACCAAAATTGTACAGTAAGGGGGCTGACAAACCCTTTCCGTTGTGCTATGAGAACGGAATTGATTACAAACCAAATGTAGATACACTAAAATCAATCAAGTGAATTGATACTGAGATTGAAACCGTAACTGTAGGTCTGTGAGCCGGAAAATGATTTTATAATCCTAGTCCACTGAAATTAAAAGTTAGAGTGCAGACTGGGCACCCAGATTTCGTAACTGGGTGTGGTTGGGTTGAGATACTTAATGCAAAGGATTGGAAAACTCACTGCAGCTACGTGCACAAACACCACACACATACATTCAGATACATACAATATTCAATACATTTAAAGGCATATAAATTATAGATTCGTAGAAGGTTCCACTTTAATCTGAAAACCCGATACTCAATTACGTGCTGGATACTTCGAAATATACTTCGCCTTTTAATCGCTATTTGGTCGAATTCTTTCATACATCTCCCTTTTTTCAATTCCTTGCATTAGCTCAAACTTCCCTATCTATATCTTGTTCAAATTTTCAACCGTTCATAAAATACTTTTATTCATCCACTCAAGTTCAAATACATTTTTTTGAACTTGTAGTTGATGACACTTGATGTTAATAAAATGTTTTCAAATATTAATTCAGTAATTAAATTTAATTAATTAATTTTAGTTTTTTTGATTTAAGTTGCCTATATCTACCAATAGATGGCCCCAGATAAGCTTAAAAATGCATGAAACTTATTTGTAAAAGACTTTCTGCAATATAGTGAAAAAAAGTAGGAATTGAATTAAAATTTTTTTTTATATTACTTGTTTATTTTCATATCGCTGTGTTTATTTTCAACTTCAAAATTTGTGAACTTCTTAATTTGATATTGCGCCTCCTTATTTAATTTCCCTTGTGAGTACATCTTCCAGTAAGTACAATCTTCACCTTTTCAACGACCTCAACTGTAAGTGTTCAGAAACAAGATTAACAAGAACAATACAAAAAAAAAAAAAAAAAAAATTTTAAAGTCAATTCTACTTCCCCCTATATTGCAGAAAGTCCTCCATAAATAATTTTCATTCACTTTTTTTAAGTTTATCTGGCGCCATCTATTATTGGATATATGCAACTTAAATCTAAAAAAAAAAATTAATTAATTAAATTTAATGAAGGAATTAATATCTGAAAAACTGTATTAACATCCAGCGTCATCCACTACAAGTTTACAATGAAAAATTTATTTGAACGTGAGAGGATGAATAAAAAGTATTTATGAACGATTGGAAATTTGAACAAGATATAGATAGGGAGAGAGTGAGCTAATAGAAGGAATTGGAAAAAAAAAAAAAAAAAAAAGGATCGAGAGAAAATGATGATTCCGCTGATCACGACATCGGAAGCGAAATATGAATTTGGTGCCGGAAATAAAGTATTGTCTGTAAAAGAGAGGCAATAACTGTTAGTCAAATAAAAGTATTTTAATCTATGATGAGGTCCATTGTGTTTATCCGATTGAAACTGATTATGGCTGGGAATGTGGTAGATTGTTTAGTGATAATTCTTTTTGATAAAACAGCATCTGAGGATCTGAATTTTTATTAGATTTTGTAAATAATGTATTATTGTAAACATGATAAATTATTTTTGTCAAAAATATTCTTCCATTGTATTCAAGCAGTGGGGCCTGGTGGCCGAGTGGCTAGCGCTCTGGCTCGGTACCACAACTTTCAGGATCGAGTACCGGCAGTGCCATGGATGTTTGTAGTGGATCGGAATCCACTTTAAACCGTAGGTCCCGATCTAACATGATCGTAGAGCGTTGCTGGGGGGTAGTGTTACTCCGCGTCCGTAACTTATCTCCAATCTACACGCACCCTCCTGGGTAGTGCTAAGTGAGTAACGTCAATTCAGTCCTTACTTATGGCATAAAAGACAACTCTCTAAGTATTTGCCAGCTGCATTAAAGCAAGTAATATAAAAAAAAAAAAAAATTTTAAGTCAATCCTACTTTTTTTCAATATATTGCAGAAAAGTCCTTTATAAATAAAGTTGAAATTTTCCTCTTACATCTGGCGCCATCTATTGGTAGAAACATGCAATTTAAATTTAAAAATATATAATTGATTAATTAAATTTAATTAATGAATTAATATTTGAAAAACTGTGTTGATATCAGTGCCATCCACTACAAGTTCAAAAAAATGTATTTGAACTTGAGTGGAAGAATAAAAAGTATTTTATGAACGATTGAAAATTTGAAACAAGATATATATAGGAGAGTGTGAGCTAATAGAAGGAATTGAAAAAGTATTCAAGAGGTAAAGTGGAATATGCGAATGTCATCAAATAATGTCATTGGAGAAGTTCATCTCCATTTGCAATGATTACAAATTGAACAAAAAAGGAGAATTATTCCCTCCCCCCACCCCATGATATGCCTGTTGGTGGTAATTATGTATTTGTCACAACTATGTCCTTTGAACAAAACTATTATAATTACATTTCCCTTCAAATTATTATTCCTAAGGTATCGTTCTAGGCATTGAATTTATTTTGTTCGTAGGAATCAAAACACAACACTTATTTACTACTAAAAGAAATGTACACGCAAGCTCGAAAGCATGTAGGCGTGAAATAGGATTTAAAACCAATATACTGAAAAAAATAAATATGGCTACTAATCGGGAAAAATGACCCATAGCCTTCTAAGAAACTCGATGCATTTCTGTTGCTAGCTTTCCTACAGCTTCTTCACGGATCAGAAGAGAAGACCGATAAAAGTCAGCCAAGTGGAAAATGTCGCCAAATTGCCAAATATATATTTAATGCAGTATTCCCCTTTTTTTTCTTTTTTTATTTATTTTTTGTTCTTCTTCCTGTTTCGGACTTCCTGCAGTGACTAGAAGGAATTTTTTAACTTCGCGGAATGGATCATATCTTTGAATTCGGTTTATATTTACTGCATTTTGTTTGATGAAGTGGCAGATAGTTATACACGATATGAATTAGCAAAGAAAATAAAAATTAACAGATAAAAACATATTAATCCCTTCTTTGAGAGAATAATTGAACTTTACTACTGTGCACAAAAAAAAAAAAAGTAAGAACAATTATTTTTTTTTCAAAATTTTTTTTTTATTTATTCTTCTAAATTTATTTCATCGCCTTCAAAGTAATCCTCTCCGGACGCAAATGCACTTGTGCCAATTTTTTTTCCAATCCTCAATGAAAGCTAAAAAAAACATCGGCAGGGATGGCCTTATGGCTTTGACGATATGGGTTTCATTTTTGACAAAAAGTCACGATGAATTAATACAGTGTGAGCTGGCACATTCAGCGTTTTCGGTACCAATCGAGATTTGACGCGTTTGAGGCCCAAAATAGAATTGACCTATCCTTTTGAAATTCCAAACTCATCAGCAAAGTCTCTAATTGTAAATCGACGGTTTGCAAGCACCAAATCTTTAATTTTTTTGGACGTGAGCTTTGTCGGTTGAGGTAGATAGTCAACCAGAGGGCTCTTCGTCTTCAACGCGTTCTATGCCTTCTTTGAACTGTTTATACCACTTATAAATATTTCTTTCCGATATAGGAATGAATGTTCTCTGCTCAATTAATTCAGACATTTCAAAAATCGCCGAAATCAGTTTTAGCGTCTCACAAAGCCAAGCGTAACTCAAACGTTAATGAATATTTTGATTTCAAATTTCACATAGATGTCAAGGACAGTTCCAGCAACCTAAAATAGAAAAAAAAAAAATTGGAATTCCATAAGTCCTGGGAATTTTTAATTGAAAATTGGTCTTACTTTTTGGACACAGTGGTAGATCATTTTAAAAACGAGACACTGATTAAACGTGTTAGAGTAGAGCTTGGTTCTAGATTGATGTTTAATCAGCTGGTGACGCATTAGCGGTTTTATAGATCGCTCCTTGATCTATTTTTAGAAGGACAAGATACTTTTCCCCAAACAAATAACTGCAAAAATTTCTAAATTACAAAAAAGAACTATAGTTCCACCCCTCCGTACCGGGGCCTCATTTAAATATTATAGTTTAAAAACACGCTTTTAGAGTTAATCAAACTAAAAAGTAAAAAATAAATGAATAGTTTAAAAAACTAAAAAAACACGCTTTTAGATTTAATCAAACTAAAAAGTAAAAAACAATTGTTAACATAAGAATAAAATGACTGACGAGAAAATGAATGCCACTGTTCTAAAAGCGTGGGGTGCTTTGCATGACATTTGTAAACTAACTCTGCATTTCGAAATGAAACTACTGAAAAATTATAACGATTGATATCGAGCACCCCACGCTTTTAGAACAATGACATTCCTTTTTTCGTCAGTCATTTTATTCTTATGTTAACAATTATTTTTTACTTTTTAGTTTAATTAAATCTAAAAGCGTGTTTTTTTAGTTTTTTTAAACTATTCATTTTAACTTGAGAGGCCCAACGGAGTTACAGCATTGACAATTCCATGTAAAGAAGTGTGCCCATGTAAGAGTGTCCAAGTGTCTACCCTCGATTCATGGGGTAATACTTATGAATAAATGTCCCGCATTGGAAATCAATACGCGTATCAATCGATCAATTGGAAATCAAATCAATCGAAAATTAATTTACTTTTAAACACACGGATGTTTCTGTATTGAATCAAAATAAATTACATGTTTTTGTACAGTATGATGCTAGAATGTGACAAATGATCATCGAATGTATTCTTTAAAAAACGAAATGTAGGGTCAAACTATAATTCCTTTTATATGAATGTCCACAAAGTATTAAAACAACTTGATTGATCATGTTAGCAATCTAAGTTAATTAGTAGAATCATGTGCCCTATTTGACTGAATGTTTTCTCCGTAACATGTAGCGCTAGCATATTACCGGAAATGTATATGTATTCTCTAACATGCATGTGATATTAGGCATAATATTATATAAACAAAATTAATTAATTAACAGTAATTTTAAATTTTAAAACAAATTGTTCTTATGCTGTATCAGTACACGAATTGCTCTAATACTCTACCGATTTACAAACTGTCTTTATGCTCTACTTCTAATATTTAAGAAATACAGCCATTAAAAACCAAAATAATTCTTTCATCAAAATCTGCCGATATCAAACACTATAGCGCATTTTGTAACTAGGACTCTTATAGAAATTTTTTTAAATATATGATTTTTTGGGGATAAAATATTTTTTTTTCTTATTCTAATCTAAATAATTCTTTCATTCGATTTCGTTTTCAACCGAACAACTAAATTATTCTGAAATTTAGAGAAAGAAAAAAAAAAAATTGGATATTTTTTATCAACAGTAGTGATTAAAATTTCATTCAATATACTAATAAATTTAAAAAAATATTCTTTTTAAAAATAATTTCTTGAAATATTTGATATCAAACAAATGGCAAATAGAGTTCTAAAATGAACTTATTTAAGCAAATATAAGGATACGATATAATTAAATTATTCTGAAATATATAAGAAAGAAAAAATAGGCATTTTTTTAATTAACAATAGTGATTAAAATTTCATTCTAAATAATATTAAATTAAAAAATTCCTATTTAGAAATAATTCCTTGAAATTCGGCAAATAGATTTCTAAAAATGAATTTATTTAACCCAATATAGCGATACGATACAATTAATTTTTCTGAAATTTAGAGAAAAGAAAAATAATTGAATTTTTTTATCAACAAATTAAAATTTCATTCTAAATAAGATTAAATAAAATAATTTTCCTTTTTAGAAATAATTCCTTGAATTATTTGATATCAAATAAACTGCAAATAAAGTTCTAAAATGAATTTATTTAAACAAATATAACGATACGATACAATTAAATTATTCTGAAATTTGTAAGAAAGAAAAATTGGAAATTTTTTTATCAACAATAGTGATTAAAATTTCATTATAAATAATATTAAATAAAAAAATATATTTCTTTTTAGAAATAATTCAATGAAATATTTAATATTAAATGAATTTATTTAAGCAGGTATAACGATACGATATAATTAAATTATTCTGAAATATAATGATAGATAATAAGGAAAAAAATGGACATTTTTTTTATCAGCAATAGTTCTAAAATTTCATTCTAAATAATATTATATAAAAAATTCCTTTTTAAAAACAGTTCCTTTAAATTTGGCAAATAGAGTTAAATGAATTTATTTAAACACAGATTATGATACAATACAATTAAAATTTTTTTTAAATTTATAGGAAAGAAAAAAAAAAAATTGGACATTTTTTTTTAACAGTAGTGACTAAAATTTCATTATAAATAATATTAAATAAAAAAAATATATTTCTTTTTAAGAATAATTCCTTGAAATATTTGATATAAATGAACGGCAAATAGCGTTCTAAAATGAATTCATTTAAGCAAATATAATGATATGAAACTATTAAATTGTTCTAAAATTATAATAGTGAATAAAATTGACATTTTTATCATCAATAATTATTAAAATTTTATTCTAAATAATATTAAATAAAAAATTCCTTGAAATTTAACAGAGTTCTAAAAATGAATTTATTTAAAAAAAATATAACGATAGAATACAATTAAATTTTTCTGAAATTTATAGGAAAGAAAAAATTGAAATTAGACATTTTTAATTTTTAATCAACATGCCTTTTTTAATTGACATTTTTCAACATTTTTTAATCAATGATTAAAATTTCATTCTAAGTATTATTAAATAAAAAAATATATTCCGTTTTAGCAATAATTTTATAAAATTTGTGGTATCAAATGAACGCCAAATAGCGTTCTAAAATGAATTTATTCAAACAAATAGTGCTTGAATTTAAAGCATTTCTTTATACGCTCCTGCAGACACACCAGTCAAAAAAACAACTTCTTCGAACCCATTATCAGTGTGCTTTTTACAAAATGCGTTTATTTCACGAATCTGTTCCATAAACTAAATCCGTGATGTTTATTTTTACAGTCACCTTGAAATTCTGATGTCCAGAAAAAAAGCTGCTTTGCCTTTAAAATACACCAATAAATCGTCGCAGACTTCTTTATGAAGCAATAAATTTTTTATTATTTTTCGTTGTTCGACTTCACGCAAGGTGTTGCGTAAATGTTGACCACATTGCTTTTAAATGTAAAGCAGTCAACTTGAATTCCTGGACACTGGTATGGAAGAAAGTAACACGCAAGTGGAGTTGTAGTAAAAACTTTTTTTTTTTTTTTTTAAATTTTCGAATGATTTTGTTCTTTAAAAAATTTAATATTTAGGTAAAAATATTCTGCGGACTTCCTAATGGTAATCGAAATCTTAAAAGAAATTAGACTTTAAAACAATTTATAACATAATGTCATCAATAGTATCATTAGATTTTTCCATGTATCTGCAAGCTAATTGTGGCTAAATAAAACAATTGGCTAAATAAAATTAACTAATAATATTAATAATAATTAATTAATTAATAATATTATTTAATATTAATAATATTATTTAATATTAATAGGCTAAATAAAACAATCATTCTTATCCAGTTTGGTTTAGTTTGTCGCTCTTCGGTCATTCTGTGCACACTTTAGGATAATTAGACCGGGATTTACAGTTTAAAGTGGATTCCGAACTACTCACAAACATCCATGCTACCTCCAGGATTTGAACCTGTGGTAGCAAAGACCAGAGCGCTACCCACTGGGCGCCATTCTTATCCAAGAATTAACAATAAACTTTTTATCAAGTTTTTTGAATTTTCTGAAATGTGTTTAAAGTTGCTGTTTATATTTTTATATTTATTATAAGCAAATATGATAATCAATTCTTTAGTTAATTTTTTTAGTTTTAATAAATTTTATATGATAAAATATCTGTGTGGAATTAAAGATTTGATATTTAAAATAACTAATCTTAAATAATATGAATTGACTAAATTAAGCAATCATTCTTATACAAGAAATCTGGGTATTTTTTTCACCTGTAATCTCTTATAATGTGTTTTTAAGAATGGGAAAATAAATTGGAAAAATAAATTGAAAACAAATATTGAATCTTTTCTACTTTATTTTTGACAAAAAATTAGCTAATCAGTCAATGCTTTAAAGTCGGCCCAATCCGTTGATGTAAAAATCAGACGATAAATAAATAAAAAATAATAAATAAATTGAAAACAAATATTGAATCTTTTCTATTTTATTTTTGACAAAAAATTAGCTAACCAGTCAATGCTTTAAAGTCGGCCCAATCCGTTGATGTAAAAATCAAATAAATAAAAAAAATAATAAATAAATTGAAAACAAATATTGAATCTTTTCTATTTTATTTTTGATAAAAAATTAGCTAACCAGTCAATGCTTTAAAGTCGGCCCAATCCGTTGAAGTAAAAATCAGATGATGAATAAATAAAAAAATAAGGCTCTTATTTAATTAAAAAATAATTAATACAAACGTTTTCGTCATTTCTGATTGAGAAATTATAGAAATGAAATAATAAATTCAGAGAAACAAACACTGAATTTCTAAGTATTACAGTTTTTAAGTTATGCTGAAACATACATACACTTGCCAGAAAAAGTCTGCGTACAAGCACATAGCAAATATTCAAGAAAGAAAAAAATTATATTTTGAAAATGATAATAATTTCATATTGTATTTATTTTATTCCTTACACAATTCATTAACTTTTCATAGTAATTTATGAAATATAATACGTGTTGTGTTTAAGAAATAACAATTGAAATAAAAAATAACACAAATTGCTACCAGTGAAAGTTTGCATACAAAAAAATAAATATAATGAAATGTGCAAATCAAACTTCAATTAACTTTAACCACTTGCTCAGTTTTATTAGATAGTAGTTAAAATATTATGTTTTCAAGATTTGTGGCAAGTAAATCACAATGGATTTAAAAGGAAAGGAGATTACTCCTGAAGAAAGAAAGATCATCATAAAACTTAGGAATGAAGGCAAAACTCTTTGGGAAATTGGCAAGATTGTTGGAAGAACTCATTCCTCTATCCAAAGAGTGATCAATAATTACACTTCATCGAAATCTATAATCTCAAAGCCACGTTCTGACGTCCATCTAAACTGACTGCCCGTGAAAAGAGATATGTCTTCAAGTCCGTACGTTTAAATCCACGTATAAGTGCCTTTCAGATTGCAAATGACGTTAGAGAGAGATTTAAAAAAACACTCCATGAAGACACCATAAGAAAAATTTTGAAAAAAGGCTGGGTATCATGGTAGTGTTGCTCGCAGGAAGCCACACATATCAGCTGTGAATAGGCAAAAGCGTTTACATTTTGCAAATGAGTATGTAAATAAGTCTCCACAATTTTGGGAAAAAGTACTATTCTCTGATGAGAGCAAGTTTTGCATATTTGGCATAAAAGGACGTAAGCTGGTGTGGAGAAAACAAGGTACGGCTTTTGAGAAGCAGAATCTTGTACCTACAGTTAAGCATAGTGGAGGTGGTATAATGCTCTGGGGTGCATGGCTGCCAACGGCGTAGGTCGTCTAACCTTTATAGAGTCGACATTAAACCATATGGGATATATCAACATTTTAAAAGAAAATTTGAAACAGAGCGCACAGGACTTGAACCTAGGAGATGACTTTTGGTTTCAACAGGACAATGATCCGAAGCACACTGCCCATAATGTTAAACTCTGGCTTCTGTACAATATCAAAAATCAATTGCATTCTCCTCCACAATCGCCGGACTTAAACCCCATTGAGCATTTATGGGACTTGTTGGAGCGAAAAATTCGACAGCACAAGATTACCTCAAAAGAAATGTTAAAGAGAGTGATAATCACAGAATGGAATAACATTTCTTCTGAGGAGACCTCCAAACTCGTCCATTCTATGCCCAAACGATTAACAGAGGTTCTCAGACGTAAGGGTTATCCAATCACCTATTGAAGTTTAGTTGAAAGCCAATGGAAAGTATTTTTAATGCTTTTTTTCATCTGTACGCAGACTTTTTCTGGCAACTATTTTTAATATTCCTTATTTTAATTGTTATTTTTTAAACACAAATTGTGTTGTATTTCTTTAATTGTTATTAAATGCTAATGAATTGTGTAAAGAATAAATTAAATACAATATAAAATTAATATCATTATTAAAACATGATTTTGTTTCAATTTTGATTATGTGCTTGTATGCAGACTTTTTCTGGCAAGTGTACATATCGTTAAGAAAGCTTAACCATATAAGCTTAGTTCTTTATATTTAATTAATTCTTTATATTTTAAACTATTTTTCTTTAAAAAAAATATTTTATTTAGCCTCTTCAACAAAAAAATCACATTTTAAAATGAACAAAGTAGAATTGCAATTTTTATGGAATTTATAGCATGGTTAACGTTAATCAGTTGAGTATATTCCCCGTTGACCTTTTTTTTTTTTTTTTTTTTTTTTTACTTTTAAGGGATAGTTGCCTCACATTTGTATGTGGTGTGGAAAAAATACTCTTCGGCTTTGGCTTTTAAAATTTAAATAATTGCATCAGAATAGCAATACATTCTATAAAACTCTTCTGATTGTTGAACCCTTCGAACCCAATTTAACTATTCCCCATCATGCAAGTGGGCTGAAAAATTCGTAGGATGACACATAGATGGCGCAACTAGTATTAAATCCATATGATTTTTAGTTATCCCTAACCTTCAAAAGACACGTGTATAAATTTGACAGCTGTTGCACTATTAGTATGTGAGTTATAGCATTTTTAGTGTTCATCACGTGCAGTCCACTCGGCTGACTGTCGATTGGATTCCGGTGTGAAATGATGGAGCCATGTTTCATCGATTGTCACATATCAACGCAAAAATTCGGGTTTATTACGATTGAACAGCTCCAAACACTGCTTAGAATTATCAATTCGTTGTTGTTTTCTGTCGATTGTGAGCTCGCGCGGCACCCACTTTGAACAGAGCTTTCGCATATCCAAATATTCATTCACGATATGTCCAACACGTTCCTTTGATATCTTTAGGGTCTCAGCTATCTCAATAAATTTCACTTTACGGTTATCAGAAATTATTTTGGGTACTTTTTGATGTTTTCGTCGGTAACAGCCTCTTTGCGGCGTCCACTGCGTGCATCGTCCTTGGTGCTCATTTCGTCTCGTTTAAATTTAGGAAACTACTTATAAGATAGCTACTTACATTACAAGATAGCTACTTTTACATAAAGAGTTAATAATATTCTTAACGCGTAAGCTGAAATTTTGTAATGAAAAGTACAAATTCAAATTGGTATAACAATTATTAAATTGAGATAATTCCCTTGAAATCCTTTTTTAACAGATACAGTTCTTCATATAATTCCTGACATTTATATCTTATTGAATTTATTTTGAAGATCAAAACATTCTTTTAAAAAAATACATTTAATTAGCTTCATTTTTTTATTTGCAAAAACCTCAAACGTTTCACAGTTTTTTAAAATACACAACTAATAGTTTGAATTTGTTTTTGTGGAAATAATGATTCAAGTAGCATTAATTTTTCTTTGTAAAATTAACAAAAGAAATTCTTAATTTTGCATATTTTTTGGTTCCCAAACTTTTTTTCCTCCTTTTAACAAATTAAATTAAAAGCATTGTGAATCAGATTTATCGATTTCAGTTTATTTCCAGTTTATTTCAAGTACATTTTTTTTTTTGTTCCAATGCAGCTGGCAAACACTTAGACAGCTTGATCTTGGATGCCTTAAGGCTACACAGACGTTACTCACTTTGCATTACCCAGGGGGCGCGTGTAACTTGAAGATACGAACGCGGAGTAACAATGCCCCCGCAATGCTCTACGATCCTATTAGACCGGGATCTACGGCTTAAAGTGGTTTCCGAACCACTACAAACATCCATGGCACCGCCGGGATTCGAACCCGATACCTGTGGTACCGAGCGCTAGCCACTCGGCCCTTCAAGTACATTATAAATAATAAAAAAAGTCATATAAACTGTGATTTTTTTCTGTGATATATTGATTGTGATTTTTCCTGTAAAAATTTCCGCATTTCATATTATGAAACACTAATTAGAATATTAAAATATCAAAGGAGCTCTCATGCCTTGGTCAAGAGTAAAGCTGTAATCCCGCGAGATACTAAGATCGCAAGCCTCATAACATCAGCCAATAAGAAGCCTGAAATGGGCAGAAGATCAGGCATCTAATTGGCTGACATTCTGCAACATGCGATTTTTAGTAGATGTCCGCCTTAGAAAGGCGAAATTACGCATTCGCTGAAGGCGAGTGTTACAGTTACATTTTTCAAAAACCGAGGAGATCTAACAGTGATTGTGACTAGAGATTGCAATACCGGTATACCTTCATACCGAATACCGGTATTTTGAGCCATTTGTAGAATTTTGTAATACCTGTATTCACAAGTTTAAATACCGTTTTGTCGGTATTTACTAGAAATTTAGAATTCTTATCTGTGAAAACAAGGTTGTAATTCTGAAGAAAGTGTGTAATATTTCGATAGTTTTTAAATTGGTGAGTTTGTTATTCACATTGTATTTCCATATCATACTTTAGAGTTCAAAATATTTTTCAGATTTATTATATATATATATATATATATATATATATACTCATAAATAAATTAGAAATGGCGGTAACTAAAAAATTTTCAACAAACCAAAATACAATACAGAAATTAGCTATATCCTAAACAATCCGACGAGAAATGGATTTATTTGAAGATGAGAGATTTAGAGGTAAATACTTGGTAAAAGTATATCGCGCATTGCAAACAGTACCGCCAACTAGCGCAGATGCTGAAAGAGCGTTTTCGACAGCTGGTAATTTTTGCACAAAATTACGTTACAGGCTTAATGATAGTACAATTGATGCATTATGTTTTTTAAGATCACATTTCAAAAATTTGTAATAGCACCACAGACTGAATAGTGATATTTGTGCCTTTACTTTTTGCGATTCTTTATATGCTGTCATGGTTTATAAATTACAAATTTTGTTGTGATATTTACATTCTCTAATAAAACTGGCAAATAAAACAAAAGAAACGCCTGTGTTTTCTTTCTTTTTCTAAAATTTCTACTACCGGTATTAAAAAACGGTATCCCGGTATTAAGATCTAAAAATACCGAATACCGGTATTGAACTTTTGGTCCGACATTACAATCCCTAATTGTGACAGCATATAAAAGCATCTCACTTCAAAAATAGAGTACCTGGGATGTGTTTTTCATGTTTTAATCAATTTGACACGTAAATGTTCCCACATGTACAATTAAAGGTAAAAAACGATCCCTCGAAAAATGATTTCCATGTTCTGTTAAGAACAAAATATGAAAAATGTAAAAACAAAATATGAAATATTCCTACTACATGAGAATCTGCTTGAATTTATTTAACATTAAGTGTTTCATAACACGAAATATGGAAATTTTTACAGAAAAATAAGCCACTATCTCACAGAAAAAATCACGGTTTATAGACTTTTTATTATTTATAATGTACATGGAAGAAACCGGAAATAAAATAAAATCGATCTGATTCACAATGATTTTAATTTTTATTGAAAGGAGGAGGAAAAAAATTAATACTACACATTTGCACTTGACTGCATATGTCCTATTTCATCTAAAATAAAGATCGCAAAATTTAAAACTCATCGTGTTTTCTGTTCTGGACACTCAAGTAGTGGGATTGGTCTGAGAAGAGTTCTTAGATTATTGTCATTGAGAAGTGACAATTCTTCTTTAATTGCCTGATTTTGAAAAAAAAATAATCTTTAAAAAAACGTTTAAATAGATAATTCAGAAAAAAAGATATTGTGGTCGTGATATTGGAAGAATTAGAAAAATAATCTCTCTCTACTAACATAAAAATATAGTTTTGATTAGAGTTGCAGTGATTAAAAAAAAATCTATGAAAAAAATTTGCCACCATTCGTAAGTATCAATAGAATGCTTTTTTTATGTAAAAATATCAGAGTTCAATTGAAAAGTAAATAATTTCAATTTATTTGAGCAAAAGTATTGGATTATTAATTTAATGAAAAGTTTGTTTAAAAAAAATAATGCAATTTTAATATGCTGATATTGTCTTAGAGTGTCACTATACCGCCTAAATTTCAAATAAATTTATGGTATTTTTAAAAATCATGGTTAAATTTCTGATCTAAAGTTTTATATTTCATTTTATAAAATATTTAGTGTTAGTTTAATTAGTAAAGTCGAATTTTGAAGAAATTTAAACTAGGTTAATAAGAGAAAAATAAAGTAGTTCGAATAAATATTTTGTTATCCTAAAATTTTTTTTCCAATTTATGATTTGTTGATATTAGTATGTTGATATTGTCATAGAATGTCATCATACCTCTTAAATTTCAAATAAATTTACGATATTTCTTTAACGTCCTGATTAAATTTCTGATCTAAATTTTGTATTTCGCTTTATAAAATATTTAGAGTTAGCTTAATTAGTAAAAGTCTAATTCTGAAGAAATTTAAACTAGGTTAATAAGAAAAATAAAGTAGTTCGAATAAATGTTTTGTTGTCCTAAAATTGTTTTCCATTTTATAATCGATTAGCTGTCTGATGATGATTAAATAAATGAATTTTTATTGTATTATTATAACATTGATTAAGATCCAATTTTGATTTATTAATCAATCAGATTATATAAAATAGCATATCATAACAAAGTAATTATAGGAAGGAATGTTTGAATTAGTTTCTAAGATAAAATAATTACATTAAAGAAATAAATGGCTATTGGAGACTTTTTTTCAGTATTAATAAATTTTATGATCACAAAACCCTATTTCAAAAGATAAATTCTTCTACTATTGAAGTTGAATCTGAATTTCTCTAATGAAGATATAAATGAAAAAAAGTGCATGAAAACAAAAAAATAACGAAAATAAGATGGAAAGAATTAAAACAAAAATAACGAAAATAATAATAAAGAAATATTTTATTGGGAAATGTTCTATTGTTCTTGTTTATTAAAATAGAATTCTATTGAGTTAGCAAACGATAAATGAAAATACTGAATGACTTTTTATTCCTTAAAGAAAGTTATTTAAAATTCTTAGTTCAAATATAAAATTTGAATAATTTCTGCAAAAAATAATTTTGTGTATTAATTAATTGGAAATGTTCTATTATTCTTGTTTATTAAAATAGAACTCTGTGTTGAGCAGCAAACGATAAATGAAAAATATTCGAATGACTAGCAAATTTTTTCCTTAAAAAAAGTATGATAAAATTCTACTGAAAAAAAAAATTGATGCATTTGTAATCAATTCCTATTCTTTATTAAAATTTGAATTTTGATATTTCAGCAAAAAAATTAATTATTGTGTATTAATTAATTGTGAAATGTTCTATTGTTCTATTATTCTTATTTATTAAAATTTTATTCTAGGTTGAGCAGCAAACGATAAATGAAAAGTATTCAAATAATTGGGAAATTTTATTCCATTAAGAAGAAATTTTGATAAAACTCTACTGAATTGATGCATTTGTAATCAAGTTCTATTAATTATTAAAACTTGAATTTTGAAATTTCAGCAAAAAAAAAATTATTATATTTAAAAATTAATTATTTTACAATGCCCTTTTACGCTGCCACTGATAAATGTCCCCTTGTGTACTTGTGTTATATTCAAATGAGTTTGTTTATTTTTTCAATAGTTTGGCATCGACATGTGGTCCCTAATTGTACTGAATTTAAGTTTAACTTTAATTTCTTTTATTTTGCATTTTACTTTTTATTATTAGTATTTTTAATCTTTTTTTTTTAGTACCATTTAACTTGAATTTGTAAAAACTTT
This sequence comes from Caerostris extrusa, assembly GCA_021605095.1. NCBI lineage: Eukaryota > Metazoa > Arthropoda > Arachnida > Araneae > Araneidae > Caerostris > Caerostris extrusa. The sequence goes on along the minus strand of BPLR01005720.1, from coordinate 47,220 downwards.
ATCTTGTATTTCTACTAACATTAATTAAGCAGCCAATTAAAATTTAAAGCATATCTATGAATTAAGATGAGGAGGTTTAAGGGATATTTCCCCCTGTTGGTACTCCGTAATCAGTACGCCAGTTGCCAGTTGCCAGTGTTAAATGTCGAGGACTGTAAATACATTGTGCATTGTTCATTTACATTTTGAAATTTATAGGTGAAGACTCAAGCCTTGAAATCCATTTGTTGAGGGAAAAATTTGACCATTTTTTCCCTAAACGACAATCATTTTTTTTTTCCTCGACCTACAGAAACGACAAGCAGAACCGGCCTAACACTATGGCATCTCGAAATTTCTAAAATAAACAGAATTCTCGGAAAGGTGAACTTTAATACACTATTGATTGTTTACTTCTCTGATGGGTTAAAAGTTGTGATGTAATTTGTGATTTCACTTTCGTTCAAGGACAGACTCGGTCACGTCATAACAAACGGAGAAAACTGTTACGGGTCACACTGGAAGAGCTGCGCCTCAAAAAAGTTATAAATTCAACCACCAACTTTGGCCAGAGGACATTTCGCTGTGAGCTGTTCTTCGCATAATTAAAGGAAGATCCAAGAAAAATTTCATCTGTGTTTTTTATTAATAGTTCTTTGAAAACCATGGGACTTTTACGAAGAAAGAGAAAAAAGTTCCTAGACAGATTCCGAAACCTACAGGACCTTATAATGTTGGTTGTACAGATATTATGACCGGTTATTCTCAGAAGGTGTGTTTATTCGTCTGTTTTATCCTGCTGAGCAAATAAAAGTAAGAATTGTTAATTATATTTTTTATAAATTCTTTAATTATTAATACTTATCTCAATTTCTTATTGCTTCAATTTATATTGCCATTTTTTACAATATTTGCCATTTTTTTACTATTGTCATTTATTTACAATATTATTATTTATTTGCATTTGCCATTTTTACAATATTTTCGCACTTTATCGGAAAATAATTTTCAATAATTTTTTTGATATTTTATTTTAAAAGCTATATGAAAAATATTGTGCTGTTATATATTTAGTATTATTTAACAAATTAAATGAATTAAATAATTATTAAATGTTTTACATAAACTAGCTTTTTAAAAAATAAAAGCATGTTATCGCTGAGAATACTATAAATTTAACCTAATCGACTTTTTTTTTTTTTAATCATTAATGTATTATTAAATTAATATTATTTATTTAATTAAAATTGTAATTATTTAATATCTCAGGAATAAAATACTAAAAAATTATCTATACATTTTCTTTAAAATTTATTTTTAAGTTATGCTTATAGATCGATGAGAGAATATCATATTTATCCTCAGTTTTTCTTTAAAACATTTAATTTTATAAATATACAAAATTAAACCTCTATATATACCTCTCTCTCTATATATATACACTTTTAAGCAAATTATAGTGTTGAAATTTTATATAGTTTCAATATAAAAATATTTAATTCTTTTCAATGAAGAATAGATACTTTTTAATAAATAAATTGAAAAAAATTTCTATAATTTCATGTAATTTAATTAATATTAATTAATAAAAATTTAACTAGCACTATAATCGTATAAATTTACATAAATATTATAATGTGAATTTACTGGGTGTTATTAAGAAAGGTTAAATATGGCCAACTGGGCGATATGTTTCCAAATGGGATAACCCGGGTTTCTTGTACTTTCTGTTTGCAATCGCAACCCCTTACATGGCGCACTTTGGAGAGAAGATGTTTTGATGCCAACTCCCAATGGCCCTTCATTCTACCATTTTACCAAAAAAAAAAAAAAAAAGGCCTAAATAATTTTATTAATTGTATGTAATTAAATGAAAACCTTACTATCTTTTATTTTCATCAAATTTTCACTTCATCAGATGGCACCCACCTTAAAAATTGATTGGCGCCAATATTTAAGTTATTGTAAGAAAACTAAGTAGAAAATTTATTGAATTAGTCTTCCATTTTTTTTCCAAATTAACACTATTATATTCTTAAAAAAATAAATAACAGATTAAAAGTTGAAAAAATTTTCAGGAATTTTTGACTAACTTATATTATTAAAATTGAATTATTTAAAATTTCCTACTTAACATATAATGCTGCACACTATTTTTTCAAGACAAAATTTACCAAAAGAAAAAAAAAGGTTCAACTGGAGTTAACACCTGCTCATATCTGCTAATTTAAAATATAAAACAAACTTAACTACAAATTGTAGGCAGAATTTTATTAACGATCAAAGATATTTATCGAATTTTGATGGATGATTTGTAGTACTTATAGAATACTTGACATTGCTCCGTTTTAGTGTAATCTGTATAAAAGAAAAGATCGTAAAATTAAGCTTTGATGAACAATGACCTACATTCCTTATCAGCCTATACTTCGTTTGGCATATTCATAGAGGTCACATTTTGGAATAATATTAGTCTGTGGTTACGTTTTTGCTTAACTCTTTGAATTGCTTAATTTTTTTTTGAATTTGCTTTGAAGTGATACTTAATATTATGAAACAAAAAGTAGCCAATGGGAAATTTGTAGAATAAGTGATATAAAGGACAATAATTATCTTTTAGTACTTATTTTTGTGAATTATTCTCTTCCAATAAAAAAAAAATGTCTTCTACATACTTGAGATTTCTGGAACTATCATCTCACCTTACTGAAGATTTTTGGAACTGAAGTTTCGATGGTAACCTTATCATGCCCAAGTAGATGATCATCATTTTGTCATCTGATTATAAATAAATAACCAATTACATATTTATAATATTATTATATAGAGTCACAGTTTGTTTTAGAACACCAGGATTATAGTCTGCCATTTGCAAAACTTTATCAAAGTTCTTTGCTTAGTTTTTGATGCCATGACAGCTGAGAAAAAGCAAATGATTAATTTCAAATTAATTTCTGAGACGATCTAGTTGAGATGTCATAGTAATAAATTATACCAATTTTTGGTTACCAGATTTTCTGGAATTAGATTTAAGAATTTTAGATTCAATATTTTGTAAAACATTGTGAACACAGTGCGAGCAGTTTTACCGTCAAAAGAATTTTAATACATTATTTAATTATGTAGAGGATCAATCTTTATAAATGTTCTATTAGTTTTTTTTTAAATTATATTTTATCCATTACCTTCATTTGTTTTCAGAGCGTTTTTACAGCTTAATTTACGATAATTTAATTTGAAACTGTTTTTAACATGTTGTATTATTGAATGTATCAAAATTGAATCAACATTTTATAAAACTTTTAAAAAAATTGCTGTTAAATTGCGTTTGTCCTTCATAGAATTCAAGGTCACCAGACTGGTTACATGAAAACTATCTTAAATTATGTGGAGAATCAATCTTTATAAATGTTCTATTAGATTTTTTTTTAAATTCTATTTTATCCATTATCTCCACTTGTTTTCATAGCGTTTTTACAGCTTAATTTACGATAATTTAACTGTAATTTTAACTGTAACTAATAATTTAACCGTAACACTGTTTTTAACATGTTGTATTATTGAAAGGTAAGGAATGTATCAAAATTAAAGCAATATTTTATAAAACCTTTTAAAAAAATTGCTATTAAATTGCGTTTGTTCTTCACAGAATTCAAGGTCACCAGATTGGTTACCTCATGAAAGCTATCTTAAAGGCTACGCCATGTTCTTCAAAATGTGGCCACCTCTGTTTTTGCAAATCGTTTCCAAAATTTGTTGGTAAGTAGCACTCATTTTGTAGTTTTTAAAATCTGTCACCTGATTACTGTTTTTAAAAGACGACTCTAATTCAATAGTAATAAGATTTCCATTTGTATTTTTAAAATGCTCATTTAGAATTGCTCATTTTAGATGCTTTTAATCAGAATATATATCATTTTTTTCAATCAATTATTCAGAATTACTTCCGAAAATTTGTATTCACATAGTGTAGTGTGCAGGTTGGGCAGCCAGATTGTAACTGGGTGTTGTTGGGTTGAGATACTTGAGGCACAGGTTTGAGAACTTACAGGTTTATTGACACACGCATAAATACCTCACACATACAATTAGAGACATACAATATTTAACACATTTAAAAAAGATAATTATAGATTCGTAAAAGATTCCATTTCTAAATCGAAAACCCGACACTCTGTTATGCGCGGGATTGCGCGACATATACTTCCTCTTCGGATGAGAGCCTGTAGGCCAACTAATACGCAGAGTTGTGCTAAATATAATTATTCTTGAGAATGAGAGACTATAAACTAAACGTTTCTTCGTGAGAACACAGGTTGCTCTGTATTTCCTGTCCGGGTGAGAGTCTCGAGGCCTACTGACCATCTCTCCTGAACGCCACAGGAGGCGATATTTCCAGTGTGTAGGAGGAAGCACGGTTACAATATTAAATAAAATTTAAATAAGTAGGACAAAAATTTAGAAGTAATTTTTTATAAGTTTGAAATTTAAATACTTTCATGGGTTATTTTTAATTCATTATTATTTATAACTTTTCAACTTTTTGAAATAGAATTTCATTCTTTACTTGCTGCTGTTCTATTTACTTTTCTCTTCTATTCATTTTATACGTTATTTTCTTTTTCGTATTGAACTAACGTAATTACAATTGTTATTCAATAAAATTCTGTTTAATTTCTTCAGAAATATTGACGCATATGATTGCATTTAGGTATTATTTTTAGTTAAGATTGTTCTCATTAAATTTTTTTAAATTTATTGAAGAACTATTTATGGCAGAATTTCTCAATTAAGAAAAGCAAGAACTCGTCGTGTTATCACTGATTATATTTTATTTTGCTTAATAACATTAACTTGTAGGTCATTAACCTAGAAAATGGAACTCAATACCTTTTCAAAATGTCACGAAAAATTATGCAATATGAACTCGATACATTTGGGAAAGCATTTAAAAAACCGGTATATCCTTAAAATATGAAAAATTTTCATTCACCATTTTCTATTGATGATTAACGTTCCATTCAACAATGTGAGCATTATTTTTTTTAAATATTGTTTTCTACTTTTTCCTAGATCTCTAAAATTTTATCTATATAAAACGATTGAACAATAATAAAAATAAATAATGAAAAACAATTTAATCATTTCGCTTTCTTCTTTTCGGAAAGTTGCTTTTGAAAAGATCCATATTGAAACTTCTTAATTAGGACGAAAGGCTTGTATTGTTACAGCTAAAGTGAAGAAATCAGTTATTCTACAGATTATCTAGGTAATATGCAAATTAACTAGGGTGATCCATTAAAGTGCCGAAAATTGTTTCATTTCTCAAATTACCTATGTAATTTGCATATTACCTACTACGCACTAGAAAAGAAAATTAGATCTTTGCTGTAACAACAGTAAGGTTTCTATACGCTTAAATTAACATAATGTTATTTATTTATTTATTTGAGTTTTTAATTGTTAGAATCCTATTTAGTTTTATATTTATTTGTCCTTATAGTTCCTTAAGTTATGAAGTAAATATTAAATATAATGTTATCAATAAGTCACAAAAATATATGACATATATCTATTATATAATATATATGTGTGTGTGTTGAACAAATCTAAATTTTATTTTTCCGATACATTTTTGTTGATGCCACGGGTCTCCTATTAAATTATCTCCTATTATTTAACGTCATATTCAAACATGATAAAAAATAAATAACGGATAAATGAGGTTGATATGTGTAAACAAGGACAATCCATAAATGTTTAGTTTTTATTTTATTCAATTCCTTCTATTAGCTCACACTCTCCCTATATATATATATCTTGTTCAAATTTTCAATCGTTCATCCACTCAAGTCCAAATGCATTTTTTTTTAACTTGTAGTGGAGGACACTGATGTTAATACAGTTTTTTTTTTTGCAAATATTAATTCATTCATTAAATTTAATTAATTAATTTTAGTTTTTTTTTAGATTTAAGTTGCATATATCTACCAATAGATGGCACCAATTAAACTTAAAAAAATGAATGAAAATTATTTATAAAGGACTTTCTGCAATAGAGTGGAAAAAAGCAGGAATTGACTTAAATTTTTTTTTTTAATGTTATTTAGGTGAAATCCATACTCCTGCATCATGGGATGCCCCTCCTTTGAGATTACCCGGTCATCATTTCCCTGTCATCATTTTTTCCCATGGACTCGGTGGTTGCCGGACAACTTACACGACTTTTTGCTTGGAGTTGGCTTCGAGTGGATTCGTGGTGGCAGCTCTTGAACACAGGTGAAAACCCAACTGCACGGTCATTTATTTGAAAGCAAAAAAGAATCAGTAATAATTAAATGTAAATGAAGAGTGTACCTAAACATTTTATTGCATACTTTTATATCCGTCAGAATTTTTGGTTAAAAATTTAATTAAGAAATCTGTAAGAAACTAAGTTTTAGCTTCTTCTAAGATATGACTGCTGACGCTTGAGTACCAATGCTCAAATCACTTTTGCTCAGAGTGGAGACAAGTGTGAATAGATTTGAATCACAGCGATGTGATTTGGGAAATTAATACTTAACAAGTAATATAAATAAATAAAAAATTTTAAGTCAATTCCTACTTTTTTTTTTTACTATATTCCAGAAAGTCCTTTATGAATAATTTTCATTCATTTTTATAAGTTTATCTGGCGCCATCTATTGGTAGATATATGCAACTTAAATCTAAAAAAAAAAAAAAAAATTAATTAATTAAATTTAATTACTGAATTAATATTTGAAAAAACTGAATTAACATCAAGTGTCATCCCCTACAAGTTCAAAAAAATATATTTGAACTTGAGTGGATGAATAAAAAATTTTATGAACGATTGAAAATTTGAACAAGATATATATAGGGAGAGTGTGAGCTAATAGAAGGAATTGAAAAAGGGTATTAGTCTATGAAACAATAACGAATGAATTAAAAGATAATACCGTAATGAAGTAAATTGAATTTTATATAGAAAAGAAAAATATATGTTTGCTACACAGTTATTATTGTGGCAGGTAGATGGTCAAATTGGGGACTGACGGCCGACTCTCAGTGCCACAGAGCGTTTCGGCTATCAGTGCCACAGGGTTTCAGTGCCATACCATATTATATATATTTTATACATTCAGAAGTTCAGTTGAAATTTTTAATTAAATAATAATTTTATTTTTTGTTGCCATTATATTTTTACTTTGCCATCATTTTTTTTTGTAACATCAAATTTTTACACCACCAGATGGCCCTAGTAATTCTTAAACTGGCGCAAATATTGTAAAAAAAAAAAAAATTAAATAAATAATAAGGTAAAAAATCAACAGTATTACTTTTTATTTTATTTTCTATATGAACTTTATTATATTCTTAAAAATAAATAATTAAATATTTAAAAGTGAAAAAATAAAATTAAGAATTCTCCGATAAGAATGGTTGCTTTATTTAAGAAACCTTTACAGGTATTTTTTTTCATTTCCATTTTTCATTTTTTTTAATTCAATACGGGTATTTTTCAATTCCTTCTATTAGCTCACACTCTCCCTATATATATCTTGTTAAAATTTTCAGTCGTTCATAAAATACGTTTTATTCATGCACTCACGTTCAAATACATTTTTTTAACTTGTAGTGGAGGACACTTGATGTCAATGCAGTTTTCCAAATATTAATTCATTAATTAAATTTAATTAATTTTAGTTTTATAGGAGAGAAAAAAATTTCTCTTCTATAAGATATTTAGCAGGATATAAATTTAGGAATAAATACCGTCAGTGGCGAAGCGTGTAGATCGCTTGAAAAATTTCTTTTTTCATTCTGGATTCTAGTCTGAGGAGGGAACAAAATGGCAAATGAAACATGTGTATAGATTAGTGAGAGAGATGGAAAGTGTATACGTAAGAGAGAGAGAGAGATAATTTTTTCTAACTTAAAAAATAAATGAAAATGATTTATAAAGAACTTTCTGCATAGTGAAAAAAAAAATAGAAATTGACTTTAAAAAAAGAATTTCATATTACTTGTTACAATTACCGAAGCTAAAAAAGGTTTATTTTTCGTAACCCAGCAAAAACGACATATTTTACTGCATTATCAATAATAAGCTAATACGTTGTGTTTCTCTTTCAGGGATTATTCAGCATGTATGTCATTCTACTTTGAACGCCAAACAAAGTCGCCAAGTGATCAAGAATCCAAACGTGTGATGCGTCGAAAGACGTGGTGAAGCAGTGGATGCTTTTCCGAAAAGTCAAAAGTGGCAAAGGAGAATGCGCAATCAGAAATCAGCAGGTAATTTTCTCTTGACGAATGCATAATGCCCTTTGTGTTTCCATCAGCTCCATAAATTGAGTGCCGTTATTTGTGACTGCACTAAGAATTTCTTTTTCAATGGAAGATTTTATAAAGATGATTCTTTCAGCATAAAACGTCTCCAAGATTACATTGTACGAGGAAATCAATGTATGCATCTTTATAAGCATGAAAATCAAAATATCGTTATGTCAGAAACTGCAGATGAAGTTTTTTTTTTTTTTTTATCGAATTTATTTCAAATAAAAGGTCAAATGTACATCATACTGTCAAATATCTTTTTTCCATAGTCAGAAATCGCTGAAATTGATTTCAATTATTAAAAATATTAAAATAGATAAATAATAAAAAAGTATTAAATGCAATTATGTATATTTGTACAATTATCTGTCACTATATTTTGACATTAGGCACTGACAAAATACAATGTATATGTTAGAAGCATAACTGAAAATCGAGTTTTTTTAAGCCTAAACCAATTTTAAAAGTTTTTAAAATAACATGAGGCCTGATAGCCGAATGACTAACACTCGGTGCTACAGGTTTCGGGTTTGAGTCCCGGCAGTGCCATGGATATTTGTAGTGATTTGGAATCCTTTTAAACGGTAGGTCCCGGTCTGATATGGCTGTTGAGCGTAGAGCTGATAACCTTACACCTAAAAAAGAACAACATCTCTCGTCTCGTAATCTGCCAGTAGACAAACGGCCTTGGCCCACCATGGGGCTATTTCGCCAAAGATGATGATAAAATAACATACAGAATAAATAAACAATGATTAGATTTATTTTAGTTCAACAATTAAAAGCTTAAATAAAAATAATTATCTATTTCAAATGTCGTAATCTTTTATCTGGGATTATTCGCCAGTAGATGGACATTAAGTGCGGAGGTCCACCGGATAGTGAAATCAACGTCTTTGAACGTCAGTCAATTGGAGCCTACTTTTACTCAGTTTGCACCACAAATAACGTAGTAGATTGAATACATATTTTGATAATGCAATTTTAAACGAACACTCCTTGTGATAAATTTCGCACCTTCTTTTTTTCAAACCCAAATGGAAGATTTAACTACAGATTTATTTGTCCTGGCAAGATATGGACACATGAGCTTTCGGTTCGACTTCATTTATCAAGGTTTCGAACCAGAAACCCTATTCGCCAGACTGCTCTGGCCTTCATATAAAATTAAAAATTGAAGTGTATAAAAAAAATACCTTCGTTATCACTATATATACTCCTATTTAAAAAAAAAAAAAAAATTTTTTAATTGAAAATCCTTTTTTTTTTAATTTAAAATTGAAATTTCAAGTTAATTAAATTGAGAACATTGAAATAAATAATTTCGTTGTATAATAGTTAAGGAGAACTTATAAAAGTTTTATATCTTCGCGAAATGTCACAAAAAATTAAATTTGCTATTAAACAAAGACATTGTAAATATAAGAATAAGAATGAAGTACTGATCACAAAATAATCTCTCCTTTTTTTTTTTATAGGTACATCAGCGAGCAAAAGAATGTATAGCAGTACTGAACTTGTTAACTGCCCTTCACGTAGGACAACCAATGGAAAACGTAATGGATACATCACACTTACCATTGAATTCATTTCACAATACATTAGATATGGATAGGGTGACAATAGCTGGTCATTCATTTGGAGGTGCAACCGTCATTACCACCATGGCGATAGACAAACGATTTAAGTGAGTAATTTTACTTGTTCTAATTTGTAGAGCAAATAAGAAATTGCTGACATGTAATCTTTCTCAGACTGATGTTAGTGGATAGATATTAAATACAAATAATCGTTAAATACAATGGTTTTGGGATTTTTTTTTGTTTCTCCTCATAAATAAAGATTGTTTAAAAAAAAAAATCCATTAGTTTGATTTCTGTTTTAATGTAACCTTGAAATGATTAGAAAAATATAAGCATTTGAGAAGAATAAATGTGATGTAAAAATGCATATTAAAATAAGTACATTTACATCAGATTTCTTTAAATACACTAAAAATGATGAAAGTACAAAAGCACTCTGAAGAAAGAAAATATGCCCGGCAAGTGGCAACGTGCGCCGCTGGTGAGCATTAGGGCTGAGGCCAGTTCGCTGGCGCCTTTGTTGTAGATACCATTTCAAAAATTCGATGGCATTTATGATGTTCAGTATCTTGCCTCATGAGTCGGGCTACCGGGTTCCAGGTTTTTCTCCTTTCCAGGTTTTTTCTTCTTTCCAGGTTTTCTCTATACAATACGCAAATGCGGATTAGTTCCCTTGGAAGGTACTGCCCTCCTTTTCAGCGACACGGAACCAAGTCAGACTTCTACCTACGGGTGCTCCATCACAACCTCTTTCTCTCCATACATGGTAGATTACTTATGGGATGCGAGGATGTCATCACTGAGAATTAGACACAACAGAAAGAAAATATTTTCATTGCAATAGAATATGTAAAAAAAACCCTTACACATATATGACTTTCCTTTCCTCCATACCTCACCCCTGTAACCAGGGCTATGTAGCCCATACTAGTTAAAAAAGTTGAAGGTCGAACATCGGTGGGCCTCATGTGTACCACGAACTGGAAGGAGGACAATGTCTTCAGGAAGAACTTTTACTCATCATTATGTGATGTTAGTCCACAGATACTATGACAATCGGCTACGGCACTATTCCAGATGACGTTGTGGCGTAATATCACCTCAGCGAAGCACTGTTGGAGTTTAAAAGGTATCATGGATGAGTTGGTTGGTTTGACAAAACGAGTTGGATGACGGACGATGATACAGTTGGAGTAGTTCTGGTTTGTCGTACTATCGTCTGACTTTGCTTTGTTTAATGAACCTTAGCCTTCCAAAGCCGCCATTCCATAGACAGTGCTTTGTAATAACTACTTCTACCAGTACCACGCATTGCATACTTAGCGGTATGCGACGTTTAACGCTGGTATGATTAGCCAGCTTCATGCAAGTTGTCCAATTGGCTATAATTTCTTCGACAACGTCGTTACGGTACTTTTTGGTTGTCATCAGGGAATTGTAACTCGGAAGCAATTGCTGCCGGTTTCATACGATACTAGTTGCTCACTATAAGAGAAGTTAAATACTTATTGGCAGTGAAAATTGATTCATTTTGTATACTTGATATACAAGAATCGACATGTGAGATTGTACGATGATGGAATTATTTTTCAGTCCTTTTTGCAAAAGAACGCATTAATTAAGAAAAACATATTTTATTAATGTTATATTAATTATGCGTATAAATAAAATAATACCATCATCTTAGTCCATCCATCTGCAAGTCTTCCTATTTTTTTTTTTTTTTTTTTTTTTCATTTTGAAAGTTCATTTTTTTCGTTATTTTATAATTTTTTTAATCCATAATACTGATTTGTTCTAGTTGCTCATGCTACATGATATCTATTTGTTACAATAAAAAGTTTTTATTGCTAGTTCTTTACCATTATAAATGTATATGTTCATAAATTGCAATTCGATTGCTACCTGAATGCTAAGATAAAAAATAAATGAAATAAATTCAGAAATTATCTTTTCCAAAAAAAAAAAAATTTTTTTTTTTTTTAGTAATGAATTTTTTTTATTAACTTTTAAAAATTCTTTTGGATAAACACAAAATATTAATAAAAACTAACATTCTTTTAAACAATAATTATAATTAAGTTAATAAACAACAACTATATAAAATTTATCTAGTATATTAATATCAATTAATAAACAGTTAAAAACTAAAGTTTCAGAGATTTTTTTCATGATTTTACTTAAGAATTTGGGAATCTTAGAAATTAAACTTTTTCAATTAAGAAGCATTTTGAGAACTAATACGTTATCAATCTGCAACGATTGATAGTGTCCAGTCCTATTCTCAAAATATATGCTTAACAAGATGAATCTTCATACATCGAGAAATTAATAAAAACATACGTTGGCAATACATAAGATATTTTTTTTTTGTAATACTAACTATGCACCAATAATAACTGTATTAAGTAACAGAATCAATAGCATTTTAAAATATATAAAATTAAACTTTTGGATTGTAGGGCAGGTGTTGGACTTGACACTTGGATGTTACCACTGAGAGAGGAGACATCTATTTTTCAAAAAGTAAATCAACCCATGCTCTTCATCAACATGGAAAAATTTCAAACTAAAGGAAATCTCAGGGTGATGAAACAAATGGAATCCACGGAAATGGATCGACTGATCATAACACTAAAGTACGAGAGTAATTATTTATTATCTATTGTATGTAGGAAATCGATTAATGCATGCTGATTCAAGGAAACCTATTCATTTAGTTAAAACTACGATTAAAAAAATTTTTACATAATTGTTTTAAATGAAAATATTTTTTTAAAACTAAATTGTAACTTTATATGAAGTTCTATGATAAAATACTAGTAAATTGCATAGTAAAAATAACTAGCAATTAATTTATGGATATAATCTATATGATTTCAGTTAATATTTATACATTTGATAATATTAAAGTGTATTCACTTAATGAAATGAAATAATTCACAGATATTTGATTAAAAACAAATATCTAAGGTAATTCAATAGAAGAATAAAAAAAATTAATATGTATATTTATTCAGCTATTCTGTTTAAACATATTAAAAAGGGAAAACAATAAAATGAATAAATTACCAAAAACAATACCTAACTTATTTTGCCTATAAGAATATAAGTTATTTAAATTGAATTAATTTATCATGCATTTATCGATACCTTTATTAAATTTATTTAGTTATATTATTTAAATTTATCCGCTAGTTTAAACAAACTATAAATATTCATTTCAGATATAAAAAAAAATGCACATATAATTAGTAATAATTGAAATATGTTATTAATTTTGTAACTTTTTGTGCCAAAATAAGAAAGAAATGACTATTATTATAAAGTATTCATTTTTATTAATATCAGCAAGTAAATATCAAATTATTTAAGAAATATTGTATACATAATCTTCTCTCTCTATATATACAATATTTCATATCTTTTTAAACATCAAACTTTGTTTGTAAATTAACTGTATGTAATTATTTTTTCTAGAGGTACTGTTCACCTTAATCAATGTGATGTGCCTTTCTTGTGTGATAAAACAATGAGAAAATTATTTGGTGCACATTCACAACTAGACCGTTTCACAGCAATGAATCTCACAACAAATCTTTCAAACATATTTCTCAATAATCATCTAGGTGAGTAAAAATTTTGCTTTAAAAAATTAGTTTTTTTTCAAAAGATAATTTGGTCAAGCATTTAATAAATAACCGCACAAAAAAAGTTTTTCTATCTGGAAATAATTTTTGGAGATAATTTTGCTTCAAAAATTAGTTTTTTTTCAAAAAAGATAAAAGTATATTATAATAAATAACCGCACAAAATAAAGGGCAATTAATATTCTATCTGGAAATAATTTTGGACAGAAAGTGAGTAAAAAAACTAATTTTGCTTTAAAAATTAGTTTTTTTTCAAAAGATCAAAATCATTATAAATAACTGAAAAATCAATTATATTCTATCTGAAATAGACAGAAAGTAGTAAAAACTAATTTTGGTATTTTATCAAAAGATGTTGGTAAAGTATAATAAATAACAGCACAAAATAAAGGGCAATTAATATTCTATCAGGATATAATTTGGAGGACTGCATTTAAATTGAAATCATATAATTAAATAGATTACCCCGGTATTTTATCTGTAGTATATTGTTTAATTTTTGTATTTTTTTTTTTTTTTTTTTTTTTAATGTGATACAAAAGAGAGTTGATGTGAAAAAAATATTATTTTTTTACAATGAATAAAAAGTATACTAGATCAATAGTTGGTTTAAAAGGTAAAATATTAAAATTAAATTTGTATCTATTTTGATCTTTTAATTATTTTTACATTTAATTATCAAATACTATATACCATGCAAAATATAACTTTACAAGTAGAAATTCAATTTATTGAAATCATTCTGTTAATTTTGTAAGATATAAAATGATTATAAGTAGAAATTTAAAATAATTAAAAATATTTTTTTTTTTAATTCACTGCTTTATTTTGTATTGCCAGTATATACAGAGTAGTTTCACACATACATACAGGTTACGTATGTAAATGGTTACACATGTAATTATTAGCCATGTACTTACACAGTGAAAAACACATAATGTCTATAATATTATCTATTAAATATGCATGAGAAATACAATGATAAAAATTTAAACAACTTTAAAAAAGGGAACATACTACTATTTTATATTTTAGTCACAATTAAATAAGCCTTCTTTATGAATTAAAATTGTTTAACACTGATTATTGAAATTTTTTGTTTGATTTAAAAATGCTATTATGAAAAGGAAAGTACCAATACTACTTTTTGTTCGAAATATAAAAAAAAAAAAGGCATACTATAAACCCTATTTAATATTTCTATAAATAAATCGAGCAATGTCTTAGTGTAGTGGTATTGCTCAATTTATTTATATCTTTGCCCCCAGCAAGGAAAAATTAAATTGCATCCACCTCAAACATCCATATCATAATAGCACAGAATTTTTAACTCAAGCTTAAAAGCATTCATACTATTTACAGTTACCTTTTAATGAAATTGAATAATTGCAACAATAGTTTGTTTTAAAAAAAGTATATATATATATATAGTAGAAGAGGCATATACAGAATATAAAATTTATAACAAATAAAATTAAAGCAACTATTCAGCTTCATCATAAAACAAAACAAACTTAATAATGATGATTTCAAGACATAAATAATTTGTATCTTAAAATTTCAATAAAACTCTTTAATTTTTCTATATTCTTATGAACATGTAATTTTTAACTTCCAGATGATTGTATTACTTTCAATTAGATTTGTACAATTTAAAGTGCATGGTATTTTAAAGAATAGTGCTTTAAATGTGCATTCAAACAGTGACTTCAAAGATGTAGTGATCATGTATTAATTTAAATTTATGCATATTAAAATTGTGATATTGCTTATTAAAAAGATCTCTATTGACACATAAATTAGTGATACATGTTTCAAAATTAATATTCTTATTTTTTAGAAATCCCCACAGACGTTAAACATGCAGAATACATACAGCAACATCAAGGAGTATTGAAAGAAGGCATCACATGCGTTTAAAATATTTATATTTTAAACAGTCATTGTCATCTACACTCATCCCAATAAAATAATGAAAAACTACTAGTTGGATGATATGCAATAACTATTATTATATGATTACATAAATATATATATTTTTTATTGAAGATAGGGTACTTGCGTATTAACGGTACCTTGGCGACAGACTTGGCGGTTTTTAAGTGTCGGCAATCTTTATTATTTGGAATAAAAATATTTTGAAAGCGTTTTGATTTTAAATGAAGTGTTTCATGTATATTTTATTATTTGGAACAAAAATTTCAAGTGTAGATTGGCGCCAAATCTGTAGCTGCGGTTGGCGCGTGTGCTCTTTATTGGCGCAACTGTCGCCAAGGTACCGTTAATATGTAAGTACCGAAGATAGTTTAATTTGAATACAGTATAGAAAAGATGCTGGATGGTAACATTCTAGAATCAATGTACTTAAATACAACTTTTTGTTTGCTTTATTTAATGAGTAAGGAATGTTAATTTATTATTATTTTTATATGTGTATATATAATTTTAGAAAATAGTTTACATTTAAATAAATCACCTGCATCTCTTCATGCAAATTAGGATATTCTTGTTTTTTTACATATCTACCTAAAAACAAACTGTTATTCTAGAAAATTCAAAGAACTTTGTACAATTACATTTATGTTTCAAATAAGAAAGGTTTTCATGTTTATGATACCAAACAAGATGAAAGAAGATACTGAAAAGGTGGTTAGAAGTTTACTAAACACTTCATTTTTAAAAACTTTTCTATTGTATGAGAGGTTTTAGTGTACATAACATTTGACAAGTATACTAAAAAAAAATACATAAAAATTTACTAATGCAAATATAACTAATGAATATCACAAATACACTCTTTTCAATGATAATAGATTGTTTATTTAAAAGTAAATTGCTCATTATTAAGTTTTGTTTTTAGATTTGAATAGTGTAAATAATGTACAGACATTTGATTCCACTTTTTATGTGTATTTTTAACATTCACTTTCATAATAAAATCTTTACAACATTAAAAAAAAAACATGGTTTTGTTTATTTAAAAAATATTTTAAAATCCTTTATTATTTGCCGAGATGAAATTCAACACAGAAATAAACACTAAAGTGAAAAAAATGAAAATAAAAAAAGGCGAAAATTATATTGTCTAAAATTATATTCCTTCTCTTGAGTATCGAGAACAAATGCACTCTGTTATTTCTTCTTAATTGTACTTGATGGACATATATCGCGATTTAAACACTCTCCACATTTAGGCTTAACAGACTTGCAAATAGTTTGGCCAAATCCAACTAAATGAAGACTCACATATTTCCACACTTCCCAAAAAAAGAATAACAAAGCACATTGAAAATTAGAGAAACTAAATCAATGAAATAAAAAAAATAAAAGAAATGAAAACCATTAGCATTTTAATAAAAGGAGCTTGATAATTATAATATATATTTCTTTAAAACACTCACTCTGAAATAAAATATATTATAAAAATTTTAAAATTATATCATTGTTCATTTGCAGAAAACATTTTTAGATTATGATATATTAACCATTTATTACTTCATCCAATTTTTTTTTCTCCAGATATTCCTTAATGCATATAAACTTTTTTTTTCTTTTAATCTTGATACATCCAATATTTTTCTGAGAGACTGTAACCATACTATTTGTGTTTGCAAGGAATTTGAACCCAATCTGCATTTCAGCAAATAATTGAGTTATTAAACCAAATACGAAACTGCTGTCATTTGCACTGCCGAGGAACTAAACTAATAAAGAATTAACGAGATGGCTGAACAATCCAGAATAATCAGTCGAAATAAATTTCTAATGCATTTCACATAGAAGATAAAAAATTAATATTACTAATAACAAATTTTCAAATGCTTTGACTTCGAATATAAAGTTTTAGATATAAAAATAAAAAACAAAAGAACATAAATAATGGACTTTTTCAAAAACTTTGCTTGATATACACAATACCCAGTATTAAAAATTATATCACCAACTATTAAAAGTTAGTAGTTATATTTTTTGTTAGTAATGATTAAAATATTTTTAAATTGGCTATTACCAAAAAAAAGAAGTTATATCAAAATCACTTCAAGGGTTTTTTCTTTTTATTTCTTCCACTCAAAACACTTCTTCCAAAAGGGCATAAATTGGAGTTGAAACACTTTTCACAATTAGGACCAACAGGTCGGCAAATAGTTTGTCCAAAACCAACAAGAGTCACGTTAATGGCTTTCCATTCATCTCTATCATGAAAATGTTAATAAAACAATCCCCATTATAATAAAGATAATAAAATTAGCATAGCAGTTAAATGATATTTGATAAGATATCTGTCAGTTCTCTACTTAAAAAAGTTAAATGATATTTTTTGATAAGATATGTCAGATCTCTACTTAAAAAGTTAAATGATATTTGATAAGATTAAAAAAGAAATGATATTGATAAGATATCTGTCAGATTTCTACTTAAAAAAAAATGATATTTGATAAGATATCTGTCAGGGATCTCTACTTAAAAAAGTTAAATGATATTTGATAAGATATATATCAGATCTCTACTTAAAAAAGTTAAATGATATTTGATAAGATATATATCAGATCTCTACTTAAAAAAAGTTAAATGATATTTGATAAGATATCTGTCAGATTTCTACTTAAAAAAATAAGAAATCCTTAGTTAAATATATTCTGAAATAATTAATAATTTTGGATAATATTTACGATAAACTGCTATTCAAATATTTAAGTACTTATTTAAAATAAAACTTAGAATTACTTAGATGCATAATTTTCCAGTACATCTTGCTGTTGTCGATATATAATATATTTCCCTTATAAACATCTCGAGCAAAATATTAAATTAATGCATACGCTATATATATATATATTAAAAGAGTTATTAAAAAATAGAACAATTTTTATTAAAGCAAGTAACAAAATTTTAAGGTATCCTATTAAAGAAAATTTTGAAATTAAAAATATGTTCAATATCTTTCTCCCTAACATTTAAAACTATTTTCTTCAATATAAATTAACAGAAATTGTGAATTTTATAAATAATGATAAAATCATTGTTATATTTTTTTCAATTAATATAAGAAATTGTTATTAAAAAGTAGCATTAAAATGTGGTAAATGTTTCAATAATGTACAAAATATCCTATATTTACAACTTTCTAACATCAAAAATCAGTGATCAAATGCATTACATAGAGAATTCTAAAAAGGGAAAGCATTAGGAAAGCTGACGGGGAAATATGAAACACTCATTAACAATACTTTTTTCCTTCATATAAATTATGAAGAGTAAAATAATTAATAATAATCATTCTGAGCAACACTAAAAATTCTCATTGAAAAATTTAATAATTATTCATACTAAAACAATTTATTAACAACTCAAATGGCTGAATATTAAAACAGAACTTACAAAATCAGAAATGAGTTTTCAACAGCAATACTTACTTGGGAAGCCATTTTTCCAAAGCACTTCGAGTCTCTTCTGGTTCTTTAGTAGGTTTCGGAACCCACCCCAATCTGTTCGATATTCTATGAACGTGGGTGTCAACAGCGATGCCGACTGTATCATCCCAAGCAACACTCATCACAATGTGAGCCATTTTGGGCCCCACACCAGGAAGCATGCAGAGTTCTCTGAAGTTTCGAGGGATATCTCCACTGTACTGATCTTTTAAAATCTGAGTTGTATTCTTTATGAATTTTACTTTAGTCTGAAAAAGAACAAAAAAAAAAATTAATATTATATATCAAAAAAAGTTTACATATAAAACATACAAATCACAATTTTCACATAAAAATACTTAAAGTATCATTTCATGCATTTACTGCATAATGATTCTAAAACTTATTTAGAGAAGAAAGAGAATTTATTTAAATAATAAGTAGCCAAAATTTTAAATTATTATCTTATATAACAACTAATAATTATAACAAGAAAATAAATTAAAGTTTTTCTTTTAATTGATCTTTTGAAAAAAATCCAAATATAAAATCAATTTTAATAATTTATCATTTATTGTACATTAAGCAGCTCAAACCTAATTCAATTTCAACAGTTCATAGTAATATATGGCATGAACAATTTTGTTAATTAAATTTCAGTATATGAAATCTAAATATACATAAAAACTAACGATAAAGAAAAAAGAACGCTCACTATAATATAAATTAAATATTTTTTTTAAATTAATACAGTACTAGTTATGAGATAATTTTTATTCCTTAAATTTAAAATAAAAAACTAAGATATTTTGAAGTGGATATAAACCTTCCAGAAACCAGCTGGGTAAATAAGCTGCCCAATTCTTTCATCTGGTGTGGCCAGTATAGAGTCGATAGTCAACCCATGTGCAATCAATCGTTGAGTGGCTGCATGAGTTACTTCATCTTTTGTTTGACTTGACAGCATTACCGATATTAAGGTTTGGTAACGAAATACCTATAAATACATAAGTTATTTAATAATTGATATCTAACAAAACGTTTAATGCAAATCTAAACAAAATGAACAGCCATTTAATCAAAGTTGTATTGTAATTTATTCATTTCAAGGAAGTTGAATTTAAAATAATAGAAATACTTTTTAACTTCAATAATAATTTTAATAATTAGAATCAAGATATTAAAAACCTCACTTTTAGAGTGAAAAATGTTATTTTACATTTAATATCTGCAATACATCTATGAAATGAGAAATTTTTATCTGAATAACCTATTTAAGATGAAAAAGAATTTCCATCAAATTTGATAATTATAATAATAATAATTACTTTATAGATTCAAATTAATTTGTATATTTTAATTAGCCTAGAAAATTATTTCAAATTGTGAAACAGTGAAAGATTGTGGTTAAAAAATAAGATGACATATTTGTAATTAATTTAATGCATTTTATACATCTTATGGAAAACACAATTATATTCCACACATAAGCAATTCTTTTTGCATTAGAAAAAAGTCTTAAAATTGAGACTAATTCATTGAAATTTTAGAAAAATATTTTACTAATAATATATTCTGAAAATTATATCAGTTTATAAAATATTTCACCTCTGGTTGAGCATCCTTTTCAGGGCATTCTTCACATCCTAAACTATCAACAGGTGCCACGTGCTGCTTTCTCATCTTTAAAATATTATCCAGTACCTCTCGCCAATTTTCTGGCTGCCAAATATCTTCTATGTCCTTTATAGATGACAAATCTGTTTTGATCACTTTTTCTGATTTCATGACACCCGTTTCGGGTTGCTTCCTCTTTCTAGGTGATTTGCTTTTCTTCTTTTTTGGCTTGAATTCTATTTGATTTGGAATTAAATCGCTTGTAGGCATGCGATCATCAATTTGCGATTCAGATTTCACACTTTCAATCAACTCAATTTTTATTTCCGGTTTTACACTTTGTTTCTTTGATTTGACACCTTCAACAGCAGAGTCCGCTGTTGATGTTTCACTTTTTAATTTGGTATTTTTAGGTTCGGAAGTAACATTTGGCTCGTTGATAGTAGGGATTTCAATCTTCAACGAAATTCGAGACCTTAGAGACCTAACCTTAGCAGCACTCATAGTTAGGGCAAATGAAGTTCTAAGCACTTTTAATTTGAACAACTTGGATTTTTTAATGTATGTTAAAAAAGTGAATATTCAACCTTTCACCTAGAAACAGAAAAAAAAAATTGATTAGATTAATCTTGAAATAGCAAAATTATTATTTATTGATGAGGAAATTTTTTTCAATATACACTATTTTTTTTTTTTTTTTTTTTTTTTTTTTCAAAATTTATAAGAAGTCAATTCAAAAAATTTAGTGCATGCAATTATATTAAAAGTGTTTTTAAAATAGATTGAATATATAAACCTATTAAATAAAAAAAAAAAGTATATTTAATAAATAACAAAATGAGCATTCATTTCAACATAAGTTGCTTACAATTATAAAATATAAAAATCTGTATAAAATGACTAACTGATAAAATGACTGCATAAACATTAAAAGGACATAAAATGATACAACAAACAAAACATTTTTAATTAAAAATGCTAAAAGGTACCTGAGAAAATATTGTAAATATTTATACTGGAATATGTTCATTTAAAATTCATGTATTTTAAACTCTATTAGGTATTAACGCCACCGCAGCTACAGATTTGGTGGTTTTTAAGTGGCGCCAATCTACACTTAAAATGTTTGTGACAAATCATAAAATATATAAAACACTTTATTTAAAATAAAAACACTTTCAAAATTCAAAACACTTTATTTAAAAAACAAAGTAGTCATCGGATTTCGGTGGAAAATGGGCCGATATAGAGTTTAGCATAGATTAAAAACAGTCTATTTTGGAGCATTGGCATCTTTATTTGGCGTTAATACGTAAAGTACCGAATATCCTATAACACAAAAAACACTAAATATATTAAAAATCATTGAATTAAATAAGATAAGATCTTTATTGTCTAAAAATAGTATATGATACATTTTTTTTTTCAATATTGTAATCGCTTTGTTATGTGCCATGCAATATTTTTGTTTTGGTGCAGTATATTGGGGGCTTGATACAAAGCAAATAATTACAATTTTTTTTATTCCTGCTTTCAAGAAGAAACAATGCTGTAAATCATGTGGATTCTGTTGGAATAATTGCAAATCGTTTGAGGGTTAAGTCACAAGAACATGCTTTTGTCAACTGTGAGTAATAGCGACATGCATTTTATAATACAGCTTCCTAGTTTTCAAATATTGATGCAAGATGTACCCATTCACTCAATCTCATTTTTGTCATCTATAACATCATGAATTTTTAGCGTCTAAAATATTCTTTCCAATCAGCTTAGAACTATTTTACTAATTCTAATATCTTTATTATTCTGAAGTGATTTGCCTTTCATTAAATATTTAATGAAAAACCAAAATTATTTTGCTCGATTCAAACAATCGCAAAACAGTTTCTAAAAAAGATATTAAAAAGCTTTAAATAATCTGTTTCTCTAAGTAGTAGTAGTAGTATTGCCATTAATCTAATTTTACATTGTCTTTTAAAACCAGGACGTAATGATTTATTAAATAGAAACTGATGAACTATCTTCCAAACTACCTATGCAAATATTCTTTAGTCAAGCAATCATTTCTTTAAGTATATTATCATACTCAATATTTATTTATTTAGCAATCAATTTAAGAAATCTTTTGAATTTGTTAACTTTTTTCCCACAAACAGATTGTGTACCCATATTCTGTTTACCACGACAAAATTTCATCTTAATATATAATGTTTTCCCTTTAGAATCAAATGTGATTATATAACTTACTGAAACATTAAATAAGACATATGAAGCATACAAAAACATCATAAAATTCTAAAAATTGAATAGGAAATTTTAGAGTCTAAACATAAATTACTTAAAAAGAAACCCATGAAATTTTTTGTACAAATATACAAAAACATCCGAGACAGTAGAGTTTTTGCATACCGTTTTTTTTTTTTTTTTTTATCTGCCTAGTGCGCATGCTCATCGGAAACATTGCATTATTGCGCATGCATATCGGAAATATTGCAGTACTGTGCATTCGATTAAGAAAACGTTTTTGTAAAGTTTTTAATACTTTTAATAATTAAAGCAAACTTATGACATTGTTAAATATGTATTACATCTGAAACTAAAATCATGCAGGAGCTTAACAAGTACAAAATTAAAAGATACAGGTTATTCATTTTAAATTACAAAATAGAAATAAAAAAAGAATTGAACAAAAACAGATGGTTAAATTGAAAATATCTTTATAGTATTTTTCATTAGTATAAACTTGGCAGAAATTTATTTCAAAAATTAAAAATAAGTAATTATTAGAAATTTAATAATTAAAATAAAAGTAAATTTTAATAATAATTAAAGTATACATATTAAAATTATTAATCATTACATGTAAATAAAGGTAAAGCTATATAACTTCAGGGAAATAACTTAACTGGGATTAAGTTTAAAGCTTTTAATTCCACACTATCTGGATTGAAAATGAATAGATGCTTTACACGGAGAGAAAAGCAGACGCTACATAACATTAATGCTAGTCGTAACAAAGCAGCTGCAAACAAAAAATGTTCTTTTTTTTATTCTTTGCGTTTTTTGAAAATTGTTTTTTTTTTAATACTCCCTTTCTATTAATATTTCATTCTTATTCTTAAAATAATAAATAATATATTTGTATTTAAATGAATATTAAAAAAAAAAATTTAGTAGAAATGATATACATACAATCCATAATATTTTAAGAACAGAATTGTGAAACAAATTGAATTAAACATACTACTGTGTCCAAATAGTAAGACCAGTTTTCAATTTAAATTTTCCGGGCATATGGTATTTCAATTTTTTTCTTCTTTTTTTTTTTAGGTTGCAGGCACTGTTCTTGACATCTGTGTGAAATTTCACATCAAAATATTCATTAGTGCTTGAGTGACATTTGGCTTTGTGAGATGCTAAAACTGATCCCGGCGATTTTTGAAATGTCTCTTCAATCGACTCAAAACGGTGTCCCCGAAGTGATCTTTTGAGTTTAGGAAATAGCAAGAAGTCGCACAGTGTGAATATGGTGGTTGTGGAACGATATGGGTTTCAGCTTTGGCGAAAAGTTACGAAGAATTAATACATTGTGAGCAGCGTTCAGTATTTTCGGTACCAGTCGAGATTTGACGCGTTTGCGGCCCAAAATGGAAGTGACCGATCCTTTAGAAATTCCAACAACATCAGCAAGGTCTCAAATTGTAAATCTACGCTTTGCAAGCACCAATTCTTTAATTTTTTTTGGACGTGAGCTTCGTCGGTTGAGGGTTGACCAGAGGGTTCTTCGTCTTCAACGCGTTCTCTACCTTCTTTGAACTGTTTATACCACTTCTAAACATTTTTTTCCGATATAGGAATGCTCACCGAATGCTTTCTGCAACATTCTATACGTTTCCGCAAACAAAATTGAATGCAAGTTTGCTGAAATAATTCATTTTTATCTGAATTAATTCATTTTCCGGAATCATTTTTAGCGTCTCACAAAACCAAACGTAACTCAACCACTAATGAATATTTTGACGTCACATTTCACACAGCTGTCAAAGACAGTACCAGCAATCTAAAAAAAAAAGGGAAAAAAAAAAAAAAATTTCATAAGGCCCGGGAATTTTAAATTAAAATTTGTCTTACTTTATGGACACAGTAGTATTTACCGATTCAACTTTGTCAAGACTTCTTTTTATTCCCAGCTCTAAAATATTTCTGACTTTCATTTTTTTATTATTTCTATATCATATCATTTGTATTTCATATTGTTCATATAATAATAGTTTACTAGCACTGAAAACGAAGTCCCTTCGCAGTTAGAAAGTCCTAACAATAAAAATGTTAATGTCTTTCTATCTATGCATGGATATGTATTTACAAAGTTCTAATTTAACAGGATGTCTATGGTTTAAACACTTCACATAGGAGTCGAGTGAATTGCGAAATTGCATAGCGACGCTGGGTTAGAAATGCTTTACCAGTGCGGTAGTGTACATAGAGAAAAAAACAAATTAAACGATACTACGTAAATGAAAATGAAATTTATTAATAAACATAAAAAAAAATAACAATATGATAAGGAACAAAGGTGAGTATTGCACACAGAATCCTCAAGATATTGTAATGAGACATCTCGGCATAGATTGGCACTATCTCAATGTCTGGTTAGTCGCTCTACGGTCATGTGCACACTTTAGGCTAAACAGACCGGGACCTACAGTTTAACGTGGATTCCGAACCACCAACAAACATCCATGCCACCGCCAGGATTCGAACCTGAAGCCTTCGTTACCAACGGCTAGAGCACTAGCCAATTGGCCATCAAGCCGCGTCTCAATTTTAAGATCCCAATTTCTCCAAACTGGCGATGATGTACAAAATGTAGTATGATGTTTACAAACTTTTCAGAAAAATACGGCAACTTCGCTTATTACTTACATAATATATTTTTTTTTTAATTCTTGTAGTCGGCACAGCCAGTAAAAATGGAAAGCAAATGAAATTCTTTTTTTTTTTTTTTTTTTTTCCTTAATTTTTAAAAATTAAAATATTTTTTTTTTTTTTATTTTTGAAAATTTAAAAATAAATTTTGAGTCGTCTTTAATTTCAAGGCAATGAATGCAAGATAATTATTATTAAAAATGCGACAAAGTTAAAAATGTAAACACAGTTCCGACTACTTATCAATGTAATACAATAAACACGTGCATCTATATTTTATACCCGATGCTGATATTAGCAAAAAAGTTAGCGAGGAGCGCAACAACTTTACGATAAGTGAAGTGGTGGCTCGAGTGCCGCTGATATTAGGGCTAGTATCATGAGAACAAGGGTAGACCGTGAGTCCCCAAACTTAAGTGACACAAATTATATCTTTCATTTAGAGGCAAAAATAATAATTGTTAAATCTTCTTGGTTAGCTTTTTTATTATTAAAAAGGTTTACCTTTTTCATTATAATTGCACGATCCTATTTAATTTTTATTTTTCGTTTTTCAAAACTTGATATTTTTAGCAGTAATTGATATTCGTTTTGAATAGAATTTGTTAAACAAGTTGCTTGTTTGATGCAATACTTTTCAGTTGGCCAAATTGGGGGCCTGAAATAAGATTCAACCGAACATAGTTAAGATACATTTGCTGAAAAATTACACCAAATATAGCCAGAAACTTAATTTAATACTAGAATATAAGATGAAGAAAGCTTCATGTCGTTTTTAAATATATCTTTTTTAAATCTACAATACAATTGCAAAGATTTTTTTAGCATGTAATATGAATTGAAAAATAATAAATTACATGCTAAAACATATACAAAATTTTGTGTTTTAACTTATTTTAGTCATAATTGATTTAATTTCATTTTACAAAAAAAAAATTATTTTAGAACAAAACTTTATCATGATCATTTTTTTTCTTTCTAATGCAGCTGGCAAACACAGACACCTTGGTGTAGGATGCCTTAAGGCAGCAAGTGCTGCGCAGACGTACTCACTTTGCATTACCCAGGGGGCGCGTGTAACTTGAAGATAAGCCACGGACGCGGAGTAACAATGCCCCCGCAACGCTCTACGATCTTATTAGACCGGGACCTACTTTTTTAAAGTGGATTCCGAACCACTAAAACAACCATGGCACCACCGGGACTCGAACACGAAACCTGTGGTACCGAGCGCCAGCCACTCGGCCATTCAGGCCCCCTTATCATAGTCAGTACGATTTTCATGAATAAATTCGCTAGAAATTTGATCTAGATTGAAGAAATTTTATTTAGATCGACAATTTATTAGCCATTACTTTCAAAACAATTTTTCTTGTATAGCTATAAAAATTAATATATATTTATCTTTTAATTATCTCTTTTTCTAATTAACTCAAAGGGCATGAGACCATCACTATGTTTTAACAATTTTAATATAAATACTTATATTTCTTTAATAATAATTTATCTTTTATTGAAGCTATCCTGTTGTTACCAGTCTTGTTTATAATTTATTTAGAAACAAATTATTTTGAAGTCATCCATTAAAAGTACAGTTTTGCTGAAATGCTAGTATTAAGTTACTAAAAAAATTAATTTATCCAAAATTTTTTTTTTTTTTTTATTTTTTTGACTAGGACGCTGTATAATTAGTGTAATTTACAAAAGGTTTCAAAAATTGAAAAATCATACTGTGACTCGCTTTTATATTTTACTTTATCATTTTTAAAATGCAATAGAAATTTTAAATTCAGGCAGCAGTATTACAACATTATGTCAGAAAATAATACAACAAACATTTATCTTCAGAATTTACAATAATTCTCTAATTTAAAAAAAAAAAACTAATTGTTTTAAGGGCAATTTTTTTATGTATAAAAGTACACTTCTTTTCATAAATATAACGTTTCAAGTATTTTTCTAAAATAAATAAGTTCATCAAACTTAAAATAAATAAAACTTATTTTAAGTTGGGTGTAAACTAAATATTTAATCATAAAAAAATGTATTACTTAATAAATAACTTTATGTAAATATAATTGATTGTTTTAAGTTGCTGTTTACTTATTTAAAATAGATTCAAACCAATTTTACAAAAAAAAAAAAAAAAGTTTATTTTAAAACTTTGTAATTCATCCCACTAAATAGCTTAAATATTTCATTTAATTTATAGATATTTTGTCAAACCACAAAAATGTAAACATAAATGTATGCAATATGTTAAATAGGATATATATATAATATAAGATTTGAATTTATATTAACATTCATTGTTGACTTTATTTTTATCTTGATAAATTAAAATTTATTAAAAAAGTAATTTTGCCAAATTAATGAGTGAAAACATTAGTCAATTCATTTCTTTTCACTGCTTTTTAAAAGATATTTATTCCAATCCAATTAAATTAAATTTCCGCAGAAGAATATTCTAATTATTAGACTCGTCTTAACGTCGCAGTAACTATTACAGTTCAATCTTCGATCATGTGGAAAGTTGGAAGGATTAAAAAAGAGCGGCATCATAAGGAAGGCAATGTCATTTAGAAGAGATTTTAAATGCAATAAAAAGAACTTGAATTTTAATAAATAAAATTTTAGATTACATGACAATGAAAGGAAAATGGGTTGAAAAAATTCCACATTAACTATTATACTTTTTCTTTCAAAGCAAATTCGCACTGCGTATATCAAAGAAATACTCAATTCTTTTCTACCGTTAAACCAGATGTTTATCATTCCATGGTTGGACAATATATTTAATTTTATGTAATTAACCTTTATTGCAATGCAAATCACAAAAATCACACAATTTTTAGTTTGTAAATTTTATTGAAGATTCTTTTTTTTTTTTTAATATAATACTTAAAAAACATACAATTATAATTTAAAACAATAATAAAAACTAATAATTTTATAATAACTATAAAATTAAGGATTTTCAAAATGCAGCAATTATTACAACCAACATAAAAAAAAAAATTTTATTTCTTTTTTTAATACTTTTTAATAAAGTAAAAAGTTTTCAATACTCCTAAAAACTAGATTTTTTTTCCCCTCCCATTTGTATTCTTTTTTCTTAATTCAATTTAAAATCATTATTTTAGAAAATGAAACTCATAAATCAATATTAAACTATTGTAATACAAACACTCGTTACCAAAGAATAGAGAAAAACCTTCATATAAATGTGCTTATCAAAATATACATACAGCTTTTAAAAAACAGAATCCATTTTGGGGAGGGGGAGAAAAGGAATACACTGCTTTGTGATTTATTTATACATTACCTATTTTTTTTTTCTCAATTTCCTGAAATGGCTTGCTGAGAAAATTAAAGCGTACTATTTCAATCATGCTAACTGAAATAATACACATGTGATGTATAAAATTTAAGTAAATTTTATTTATATTAAAAGGCAAGTTTTTTGTTATAGTTTAAGATTTAAAGAAAAAGATATGGAAAAAAAGAATACAATTGTATACTACCCTATATATAAATTATTAAAACATTTTTTGACGATAATACAGTTTTGGAGTAGGAGGAAATCTGGGAATAAATTTAACAGGAGATAAATTGGGCATCCATACAGGTGAGCCACTAGAAGAAATCGGTGAACTACGAATAAAAGTTATGGAATCGCCTCTTGCAGAACTAGAAGTGGATGGTTTGCTATCATTAAAATTTGTAATTACATGATTTTGTAATAATGGTACAGGTTCATTATATATTAAGTCACTACTAGTGTCACTGTCACTCACTGAACTTGAATATTCAGCATTAGGAAACATATTTCCAATATCTTTTAGAACAGGTGATTCTTGAGTTAAAATTGGATTTAACTTAAAATCAACTTTAAGATTTTTAAAGGATTCTTTTCCAACAGTACTTTGTGATGATTCACAATTATCTGAATTAGAAAGCATTGTTCTAAAAGAATATTGTTCTTTTATATCAAGGAGTTCTTCTATCAACCTATTCTGATTAGATATATTAGGAAATGCTAATTTATTGAAACTTTTAATTGCATGATGCAATTTTTTTGTAATGATTTCTTTACAAATTCTAGTTTCATCAGACTTATTAGAAGTGGATTTTGATGGCGATTGATTATTTCCAGAACAAAATACTGGATTTTTAACATGCAAATGATCAGATATGTTCAATTTTTGTTGTATATAAGCAGATGTGACATCTATAGGTGGAGTTTCAAAATGCTTATTGTTAATAGAACCAGAACCACTACCGTCATTAGAAGAACTACAAGGCAAGGTTCTTTGTAACATATAATTTGAATTGTATGAATGTGTTTCCGAATTAGATTTTAATATCCTATGCAGATCCTGTTGAGAGCGAGCTTTATAGTGTTCAGGGAACTATTTTTCTAGACGAGATATAGAATCGGATATTTTTCCTTTGCCTAAAAATCCCAAAAGTTGTTTTGTTAGTCTTTCTGGTCCTATATAATTGGATGTATATTTAGCATTCTTGAAATGTGCATTTATATTAGAATTCCTTTTTTTTCGCATTTAGAATGAGTGTTTCTGGAATGATATTTTTCTTTTGGTGGAACTATGTCTTTTATGTTTTGCTTTTTTTCTTTTCCTCTTCATTACACGGTGATGCACCTAAACCATGTTTACTTTGAAACATAATCTAAAAAAAGAGTTTGAGATAAATTAATAATAAAAAGGAAGAAAAATTAATTATAGGATAGAAAAGATACGAAATAAAAAGCATTAGTATACAAAAAAAAAAAAAAAAATATAATAATAAAAAAAATACAAGAAATTTTAAAAGTTAAAAAATTAAATAAGATAAAATATAAAAATAAAGATAATAACAAAGAACTATAAAGAAAATCTGAAAAAAAGAAGAAAAAGTTTGTAACAGCACAACTAAAAAATGTAACTTGGGTAATTCTGGTGAAAGAATTCTGAATAATCCTGAATCTGGCAGATTAAATGAATACTTTAAACCAACTGATCATTAAAAAATAAACAAATAATAATATGTTATTTTCCACTGTTGCATACTTTAATGTGAAGGGCAAAACTCTATAAAACAAGTGATAGGTCTATACTCTAATAAATTATATTATATAAGATGGTATAAAATCTTTCTTGTGATGAAGTTTTGTTATAGATTTTAACAAGATATTTTTAAACTATTTTATATATATATATATATATATTATTTTATATATATATTATATATATATATTTTTATTATATAAAAGTTTTATTTAAATTTCACAACAAAGTTTAATCCCTGGATTCATGGAACATTTTTTGACGATTTTTTCCCCCATCGCTAAAAAAATGGATTCGAACAGAAATGGATGATCCATTTTCTTCAAAAGTGACATGTGCATCAAAAAAGTAAAAAATTATTATGAAATAGTTTTTATGAAACAATGTAATAAAAAATAAGTATATTGTAATGTAAACACATAAATTAATTAAAGCCTTTGATTAATTTATCATGTGACATGTGAAAAAAATTTTGTGCTTCAAGAAGTGATTAATCAAAATATATATTAAAATTTAACAATATTTTATGTAAAACAATAAGAATTACGTTTATCCCATCATGACAGAGGTAGAAAATAGTAAAATTAAAAAAACTGAATATGATATATTAATTTTTAAACTGTTAGTATTTCTGAAGGAATTTCATAGTTTCATAATAGCTTTATTGCCAGCTTTGACCGAGTTTAGAAGCGTGAATAATATAAACATTATCTTGAAATAAACTCTTTAGAAGTAATTATTTTTCGACAAAATTCATTCTACAATTCAACATACATGACAAAACAATTTTTTTTTAGTGTTTTGAAAATTAATAAATGAGCTATTTATTAATAAGTAAAATATAAATAATTATAATAAAAAATCTATTGAAAGCATTGATGTTCTGATAAACATGAGACATATCACAAGATATCAAAAATATAGTTTTGCAGTAATTTACAAATTAGTGTTCATGGAATCAAAATTTTTGTTATACAGGGTTACCAAATTAAATTGTGCATATTATACAGTAAAACTTAACTACATAACTCCAGTATTTTTTAACTACACAGCTAAATTTTTCAGCTTCTAGGATATTCTATAACTAATATATTAACAAAAAATCTTGAAAATTTAATATTTTGTGCTTACATCATTTTAATCACTTAGAAATCAAGAACAAAAATCTATTATCAAATTAACAGTAATTTTTTTTTTTTTTTTTTCTTGCCTCGTTATATATATATGTAATATACATACTTTGATTATTACTAAAAAAATTTGAGTAAATAGGAGTTTAATTTTCAAATATTTAATATTAGAAATAATTGTATTATAAAATAGTAAACTATAACATAATGCACGTTTAAAAAAACATAAATCAACAGACTATAATTTATACATATTTTTTATTATTAATGATTTGATAACCAAATTTCCACCATTTAATATATATATATCAACAAAATTATTCACTGCATATTATTATACTTAAGAAATTCTTTATTTATTAGAAAAGGAAACCAATAAATGATTCTTGGGTCTTGAAATATTTTTTTTCCCCTGCAATTGTGTATGAGTGAAAATAAGGTTTTATTTGTAATTCATTCATACATAA
This sequence comes from Caerostris extrusa, assembly GCA_021605095.1. Lineage (NCBI taxonomy): Eukaryota > Metazoa > Arthropoda > Arachnida > Araneae > Araneidae > Caerostris > Caerostris extrusa. The sequence continues at coordinate 15,042 of BPLR01005720.1, read as the reverse complement.
ATTGCTAACTTAACTTTTCTAAATAAATTTGCAATGAATAATAATGAACAAAAAATTATATTAAAAAGCATTCTATTGAAATCTTCGAGTGACGATGAGATAATTTTTATTTAAATTATCTGAAAAACTACTTTTTTATTAAACTTGAAAAACTGATTTAAAAAGACCCCGCGATTTTTAAATGTTTAACTTGTCATTTGAATTTTGTACAGTTAAAATTAAAGATTAATATAAGACTTCAGTAATGTAAACAAGAAACGAACATTCTTAGAAAAGTTCTTGTTATCGTATTTTTATTAACTAGAAAAGCAAAAACATAATATTAATAACAAATTAATGTTAAATAAATATAAAGTTCTTAAAATACCTGTAAAAGTGAAGGTAAACTTCAGTATGAATGAAATATTTCAGTCAGTTTTTCAACATTATTATTCGATACTCTGTTGATAATTAATTTTCATGAAATTTAAAATGCTTTTTTATTGTTTGTTATTATAAAATAAGAAAACAAAACCATCAAAGGAAAATTAATTGTTACTTTTTTAAATTCATAATTCGAAAGAGAACAATCTGTTATGTAGTAAATCGTTCATCCTTAACGTTGCCAAAACAACTCTATTAATTAGTGGAATATTGTGTTTCCATTTTCTTGATTTATGCTGTACTACTTACATAATGGCATAAGGTAGAAAACGAAAATTTATTATTGTCAGTTTATTACTTGAAATTAACTTCGAAAATGGTGTTCTTTAGAAATGTAAATTTTATTAATTATACTAATACGAAAACTAAAGGAATTACTGAGAATCTTTACAAACTGGCAACAGACATCAGTACTTTGTTCTGTTTGTTTTGCTTTTTGATAATCTGTGTTCGATTTGATTTATAACTATATGATTATTTTACAGTTTTTCCTTTTGGATTCTATATTGTGCAATCTTGTAAGTGAAATAATTTATAAACATGGAGACTGAATTCACAGCACTATTGACAGATGGTAATAAATTAGTACCTGCAATGCAAAATGAAGTTCTTAATATCATCACTTTTCTGAGAGGTGTAAGTTCGTAAAGTTTCGATATTTGCTAAATTTTAAAATAATAATCCTTACATAACACATTTTTAGTTCCTGCATAAAAAGTATTAAATTTCCTGATAAATGATTGATTTTTAATTTTTAAGACCTTAAGTATTTTTGTTTAATAAAGAAAACCGAATTAATTAAAAATACTTTTATATATATATTGAGGAAAGACTATTCATATAAAATTAATGGTGTTTTATAATAATGGTACAATTTTGGTGCTATTTATGGTGTAAAATTAATTAATTAACATTAAAAGAATAAATTAAATATCCTTATTCATTTTTATTTGAAGAAAAGGTTAATGGGTTGATTTAATTGTAATTACAATTCTGGTACTAAATTTGAAATAAAATTTTTCACTTCATGTAGTATTTTTGATGTTTTGAAACTGAGGTGCAACAAAATTTCATAGTTTTTTCGGGAATCAACAATTGTTGGAACTCATTTCAAATTCTTGTGTTTTATTGTATATTAATTAATGAATTGAAACTTCAGTAGTTTAATTAAGAAAAATTTAATTTTGAGGAAAAATTTTTAATCGAAAAAAAAATCTTGCTCTTTTTTATTGCAGGCAAAATAAATTTGATTTATTTCATCGACATTCCTGTCTTAAATACAGGTTAATTTATTGAAATTTTATTAGTTAAAAATTATTATTTCATATACTTTTCATGGAGTGTTTGTTATTTTAAAATTAAAACAACAGTTTGATCCCTTTTTGAGGGCGATCCTATCCATAGCAATTGATTTTATTTATAATAGATTTTGCAATTATGAATGAATAATTAAGTTGTCTAAATAGAAAAGAAAGTAATAACATATACAAAATTGAAAGCTATAGTATTATTTAAAAATTTAATTTACAGAATTCATAAATAACTTTAATAATTTCAATAATAACTTGCAACTGTTAAAATATTGTTAAATTATGTGATTGTATTATAAAATATTTCTGCATTTATTTGGCATCATGTCTTATTCAGTATTGGAGTACAAATAGTGTAATAGATTTAAAATTTTTTGCAAAACTAAACAAATGCATCATTTATATTTTTGACTTATGCAGTAATCATTATTTCTCATTGTTTCCTGATAAATAGAATTCCTGCAAAAATCTTTTAATGCTATTAAAACTTACAAGAAGGAAGGAGGGAGGGAGATTAAATCTCTTGTAATGCTATCTTTGTATCCTTGCATTTATTTTAAATTACTGAAATATATATTATTAATGCCAGAAATATATTTATGCAAATTAAAATTTGTAGGTGTCTTTACACCAATTATTCCTTTCTGTTGTAACGATAGATATTCTTGAAGGTTTTTTAATATTTTGATCTATGAACCGAAGATTGATGTCTTGAAAATATTGATTTAGTCAGCTGATCTTTTTTAGAATTTAAATTTTTAATTATTTGCCTGAAAATAAATTTTGTACAAATTTGTAACAGTAAATACTTAAAAATCATTAACTTTATTTCTTTATGTTAGATATAATGGCTTTAATTATAAATTTATTAATATATTTTTTTTAGATTGATTGGACTGAACCCTGGTTAATTGGGCTTCTTCTATTTCATGTTTTGGTTATGACCGTTACAGTTGTAACTCGTCACCATGGTAATTTCCAAGGAGTATTTTTTTTCCTGCTGTGTAAGTATTTTGTTTTTGATTTAATAAATATGTTTAATTGAAAATTTGGTAATATTTTTTTAAGTAATCACATGTGAAAAACTTTTTATTCTTCATTGAATTAAATAAAGTCTTTGAAATAGCATATTTAGAGTATAAAAAATGTATTTACTATAGCTTTTAAATACAGGTTTTGAATTTAAATGTAGATGCTGAATAATCAATTTGAATATATCAATTTATATAGTTGGTTATTTTTTTTTTTATCTTAGGAACATTAAACAGGGAGAGGCAATACAATACTTTTAGTTTTATTTTCATAAAATCATACCTGTATTTGTGGTGTGTTGCAAATCATATCTTAATGAATAGTAACTGTCATTTCTTTTTTCTTTTCATAAAGTAGTTTTGACATGTTAAACTTATATGTGAGTTATTATTTTTTAATTTAAAATTCATAATCCAAAAAACAAAATAATACTATTATGTTTTGAGAAGAGAATATTAAAATGAAGACATTCAGTTAAGATAGTAAAAATGTATTACTAACATTTCTTGATTCAAATTTTTCCTTATACCTTATAAAAGCATAATTTTTCTTACTGTTGATTTCTTTTTTTCAGTATTGTTAGTACTTTTTGCTAAAAGCATTAATGAACTTGGTGCAAGTCATTGGGAGTAAGTAATTTTATTTATATTAGTTAATTTTATTTGATATTGCAAAAATTACTTGTAAATGTAGGCATGAATTATTAAGCTTGTGTTATTATCTATTTGTCATTTTAAGCTATTGTAAATATTTGTCTGTTTGTAGTTAATGAAAATATCAGTGGCTTTTGCTTTAATGTGAATAAAGAAAAGAAATAATAAAGATATCTTAAAAAATAAATTATGTTACATTTATTATCTATCTTGTAAATGACATTGTTTTATTTTATGATGCTATTAAATTTTATTCATTCATAATGAACTTTTCAGGTACTTTTCTCGCCAGCAATATTTTGATAGCCATGGAATGTTTATATCCATTGTCTTTTCATCTCCAATTCTTCTCAACTGTCTCATTATGGTTGTAAGTGTACTTTTAACTGTGAATAATTTTTGTGCAGTGTATTTTTTTAGTGTAAAAAATTATCTTTATGTTAAAATACATAGATATATTTATAAACTAGAATTTTATGTTTTTATTTTTCATTTTACATTTAATTGCAGAATAATAAAAAAATAAAATTGTTATATTATGATGGAATAAATATATATTTTGTAGTCATTAATGGTGCAAGAATTTATTATTCATGGAATCTTTTTTTTTAAAAAGAAACACTCCTTTAATTTCCAGAAAAAAATGAATAAATTTATTCAGAAATTTGACAAAATTTAAGTATTAGATTTTATTTCAGTTATGATATTCTATATAATATAAAGGAATTTAATCAAAAATTTGATAATATAAAAAATAAAATAATGCATTTAAAATGTTGTTTATTGAGTTATGGATTAAGAATTGTATGTAAATTAATGAATTATATTTAATTAAAAAATTATAAATTTACTTATTTTAGAAAGACTGTTATTCTTTAATGTTTAGGATTTTATGTGAATTCCTTGTTTTTAATTATTTATGAATACTGAAATTTATTAAAATTTTATTTTATTCTTTAAATTATATTTAGTTTAATGTAATATATAAAAATTGTAACTTATTTTTAAAAATTAAATTCCTTATAACATAATTATTGAAAATATATATTGCTTAAGTTTATAATAAAATCTGCATTTTCCTAAAAATGGAGAAAACTTATTGATAATTTTTATTTAATATGTTTTACTCATATTACTTGTCTTGAAATTTGGCAAAAACAATAGTTATATATATATCACATTAAAAAAATTGCCTATAAGTTTTAACATACTAATAAATAATGATTTTAAGTAAATTTTTTTAATATAATATTTTCCCCAAATTTATCCTATTAACGGAAAATTTTATATCTTTTTGAATTGAATCTGTTTTTTAAGCACTTGCATAAATAATTATGTTACTGAATATTTTGAATTAAGTATTTTATGTTTCCTTGAATAGGCTGAGAATTTATGGAATTTTTTCTAAAGTTAAATTATAGGGATTGGCTTATATATGAATCTGCTAATCTCACAAAAAAATAAGCACTTTTCCGTTAATCAGGCTTAAGTTATAAATTTCCAAATGTCGATAATGCTTATATTGCTCTTGAAATTTGCGCCCTTGAATTTTGTATGGTGAATTGAATTCTTGAATCCATGCAGTGAGATTTTCCTCCAGTGCTCCTTCATTAGGCCGATGACCACATGCTGTTATATATTTAATTTTGCAATCTCTGCTAATTCAAGATAGGTTTTTTTCCACTTTCGAACTTCTTTTTTATTTACAGATATATCATTTACACCTGTAGTTTAAAATTTACTATGTAAGCATTTCTCTTGTCTCTAATCTTTCAAAAATAAAATAGCACAAAAGTAAGACGAGCTTAGATACCACTAATTGCATACAAGACAACAACTGATAAAAACAATGTGCTTGTTTCAGATAGAGCTACCAGTGTTATAACTAATGTTATCTAACATTTTATTTTGATTAATATCATCTAACAGTTTGATTGGAAAATATTCTACTTGTTTTACCTAATTGACAATTTTTTTCACCCTCATAGAACATGTTTAAATGCAAGAATTTTTAATATTTTTTCAATTCAGCATGTATATGGACTTTTTTTTAAAAACACACTCTCGGCTTATACACATAGATTATATTTGGAAATATATAGTATTTATATTTCATCTTATTTTTTAGCTATTTATTTCGCTTGTATATCTTTAATTGTTCAATTTTTGCATTATTTTTAATTGAAATTTTAATGGTGTATTTTAAGTAGTATTACAATAATAAATTTATTTTGTTAAAAGTTTTAGTAATATTTTTATTCAATCATTGCATCAATAGAGGAGTATTGTTGTCTAAAGATTAAACTTACTTGTAAAGAATAAATTCTCAATCCACTAACATAAAATTAATACTTGAATTCATGGTATTCCTCAACAGCAATATTCTAACCACTTTGGTGATCATTGATTATTTAAAAAGAATACTCTATTTCAGTTAGAGAATATTTTTAATTTGTATGTATAATTATATTATTTTTCCAATTGTTATTATTTTCATTTGTACAGGAATTTTCTACTTGCAACACTTATGGTCAATAATTAAAATTTATTATTAAATATTCTCCTTTGCGAAAAAAAAGACTGATGAAAAATTGTCTTAACTAATTCGTACATATGGAGTAGCAAACATTGGTTTTGTTTTAAAATATTAAATTCAAGTGAAAGAAGTAACAAAAAAAGATTAAACTGTATTAATCATCTTAATGCAATGCATAAAAACTGTAAGTTGTTTTCCAAAAATAAATTTCTTGTTAAGTATTTGTTTTTCAGATATTGTTTTATATCTAGTTCCATAAGTCCATATTGATTTAAAAGTAAAAAAAAAAAAAAAAAACATTTACAGCTTTTATCTATTATGTTTCGATCGTGTTACTTTCCTCGTGATTTATTTATATGAAAACTAGGAAGCACTAACTACTTGTTTTGTTCACCAATCTGGTGATTTTATTAAATTAAATGCTTCAGATCCTAATACTAAAGCTCTGAGGAATGTTGATAATGACAGGCACTATATTATTCCTTAAACTATTTTCATTTGTGGACAATGTTAGAGTGGCATCCGAATTTCTTTTTTAAATATTTAATTGTGAACGATTGAAGAAATTAAATTTTGAAATTTCCAAATGACAAGTAGTCAATTAGCAAGTTTAACAGAATGTTGATCTGCACATATTTCTCATTAATTTAAACTATTTAGTGAGAGAGTATATTGTATTTCATTTTCATATACTGTACATTTATGGACTTGTAATGTATATGAAAGATTTTATATACAGTAAGCACTCTTTAATTTGGCACCCATTGAACTGTTTGTTTTCGGGTTTTCTTTATTTCTATTTTTCATTTATTTATTTATGTGTGTATGTGTGTGGATTTAGACATTTGTGGACCATAACTGTCATGCTGTTATACAATGCTGCTCACATTTTCTCTCAATGTGTATCGTAACTATCAATTTTCATTTTAAATACTATATAAACTCACAAATCTGCAGAACTCTTAATGTGTATATAATTCATAAGGATTTTTTGAAGAATAGTTTCGAATCACAGAAGCAACATGATATCAGGTGCTTATATGTGTTTTTTCCCTGGCCATGGAATAATTGGTCACGACTTGTTTTCACTATTATAGTACTGTATTGAGGGGCCTGAATGGCCGAGTGGCTAGCGCTCGGTACCACAGGTTTCGGGTTCGAGTCCCGGCGGTGCAATGGATGTTTGTAGTGGTTCGGGATCCACTTTAAACCGTAGGTCCCGGTCTAATATGATCGTAGAGCGTTGCAGGGGCATTGTTACTACGCATCCGTAGCTTATCTTTAAGTTACACGCTCCCACTTGGTTATGCAAAGTGAGTAACGTTTGTGCAGCGCTTGCAAGCTGTCTAAGTGTTTGCCAGTTGCGTTAGAAAGAAAAAAAAATTACTGTATTGATAAAAATTTTCATTGTATGAACTTTGATTTTGTAGTTGCTGGAATGATGAAATACTTTGTTGGATATTTATATCAGCTACATTGATTTAGAATGTGTATAAACACATTAAATATATATGTTTTAATTGTTTAAACCTTTATCAGCTATTTATATTTGGTATCCTCCATTAAAACTACATTGACACTCAATAATATGGCAAAATCTATAATCCACTATGGCTGTGGTTCTGAATGTGCTGGATTAAAGAGTACTGTAAGGGAGATGAAAATTTCCTTTTTAAAATGGACTGATTGTAATTTTTAAATTATATACCAAATATGCATAGCAGAGATTTTATCAACCTCATTTTTTTTTTCTCCACTTCTCCTTTGCAAAAGATTTTTCATGTAATAGAAATTATTTTAATGTAGTACTAAATGTTGAATTTATTTTTGTCCTAATTTCTTTTCGTTAAAGGGACACTGGTTATGGTTATCTGGTTCCATGACCATCAAAATCAAACAAGCCCAGCTAAAGGAACGACTACGTGCCGAAAGTCGTCTCAGAAGACAAAGAAGAGAAGCTGAACTCAGAAACGAAAACGTAGGTGAGCCCCATCAGCAGAATGTACCTGAACAAAGCCATGCAAATAATTCTAATCACAAAAAAGATAATTAAATGTAAAAAAAATGATTTCTGTGATTTTGTATTGTACAGTTACACTCATCTTTAAAGTCTACAAATGTAGTAAAAGATTCGAGTTTTTGTCAAAGAATTTGTGTAGTACTTGTCTTGTTTAGAATAGTGTAGAATTGTACCAATGTACTGCAAGTGATATATTAATAAATTGTTTGGCATTAGTCTGTACCTGTGAAAAGAAATTATTTCTAAATAGATAGAGTGGATTGTAGCCATAACTTGCCTTATTTTATTTCTAAGGTCAATGTTTGTGTTTTATATATCTTGTGGAATATGCTATATCTTTGATTGAATAATAATTTTTTTTAAGTTGTTATTAAAAAAAAAAAGTTAATCTCATATTTTTGTTTCAATAATTTTATATTAATCCTTTTTTATGTTTTTATCATATTAGTATTCAACATTTTATATTTGATGCATGCAGACCTATTTTTAACATATTTTTTAACTTCTATAATATGTCATGCAAATCATTCCCTTGTAGATGTATTGCTTGTAAAAATTGCTATACTTAGTTTTCAAAATATAGATCTCAAAATTAGAACAATTTTTTTAAATGTATCGAGTCTTAAAGTAAATGTGTAATGTAATTAAGCATTAAATATTTAATATTTTGCTTCTATTTAAAAATTTAACTTTAAGAATATTATAAAATTGAATAATAATAAGGCTTTTACTTGAAAGTTTTATTTTAAAAATTTCAATGATAATTACAAATATTACCACTATGACATTTTTTATTTAAATATAAATCATAAGTGAAATAATTATTTAACCACTGGTATCAACTGTGTTGATTTTTTTTTTTTTTTATGTTGAAATATGTGATATTCTTTATACAGGATTTAATGGTAACCCATTTAAGTGTTTTATATAATTGTATAGCTATCAATTAATTGAATTGTACAAAATGTAGAATCTTGATTTATGTTATTGTTATGTATGCTCAGTTTTTTTTATGGTTGTTATTTGTAATGTTTAATTCTATATGATCTATTGCATATCAGTTTGTTTAGAAAATTAAATTCATTCATATAGTTTGTTCAACAGAACATTTAATCTTGGCAATCTAAAAAGAATTTCTATCAAAATATTTTAATGAAGACTAAAAATAATCAATGTTTTATTATCATATAAGAAAGGAATTGTTTATGCAATTTGATGTTTTTGCTTGTGTTCTGTTATAGAAATGCATATCCAAAGATTATTGTATAAAAAATTTTAATTTTTTGTGGTTTCAATAAATCAAGTTGAATATTCAACAATATCATTTAATATATATATATATATATTTTCCATCATAAAATATTCTTTGTTAAAATTTTAAAAATAGGAGCATTGAAATGGATTCATTTTGAAACTTTAGAGTTCACAATTTCTTTTTAAAAATTTTTTTTTATAAAATTATAAGAAATAGTGTGTGATTATGATTTATGTATGAAAATTATTTGAATTTGTAAAAACTATTAATTTATTAATATCTTAATTACAATTTCTTTTTACATAAAAATATGTAGTTAAATTTATAATTATATCAAATTATTAATAGTATAGATTTTTTTGTGAATCTATAATTTTCTAATACATAAATTAGGATTAATACTACAAATATTAAACTTTGAAGTAAGTTGCATTGAATGCATTCAGTTTCTTATACTAAATATAAATATATATTGAAATAAAATATTAAATTATAAGGAATCTGCCGACATTTTGCTATCACGCATTTAAATGAAGACACCCAGGATGGACAACTGGAATGCTAGTGGAGATTTACTTATTCTTCAATAGAGGGTGCTACTTCTGTATAAGATTATCTTTCAAACTCTTAAATGCAATTGCCATTTTTGATAACAATCAGATTTTTAAAATGTAATATTTTATTTGGTTATTATAAAAATTACATATTAAAAAAAATATCAGAAAAAAACTTTGCACTTTTTTATTGTTTAATCGACTATGCTTAAGTTCATAATTTATTATAAAAGATCTTACTAACTATTAATATGGAAAAACAGATTTTTAGTTTTTGCTGTATGAGATAATTGATAATGGCTTTTTGCAAAGAATAGATAAGGCTTTAAATGGTATATAGGGACTGCAAAATGAATAATGGAATTACATTAGACAATCACTGCGTGTGTAAAAAAAAAAAAAGGTTGTATGTATTTTATCGTAAAATTGAATTTAGATCAGAATCGATGAATTAATGCAATTAACAAATTTGAAAATTTTTTGCGCGATCTTTCAAAATCATTTATCAATGAATTCAATACGAATATGCTATGAAGTATTTATCACAATATAGATGATTTTATTTCAAAGAATTTGGAACCTAGAATAGGAGTTATGTATTTTTCAAAAAGCTAAGCAAAGAACGGTAATCCTTCCGTCTATCAGTACCGCCGAAGCGCTATATATCCTTTTTAGCAGCTAAATTAATACAAATCTTTCTGCTTATATAACCAAAATTTTATTAAACAAAGGAGGCTGCCTTCAAGTTAGATATGCATAATATATATATATATATAAATTTTTGAGTCGTATACATGATGTGATTCCTGAAGGTTAACGCACTATCTTAGAATAACATTAGTATATTAGAATTTTTAACAATTTTTTTTTCAAACGATTTAATTTAAAATGCCCAATGAAAAAGATAGAACAAAAGAAATCGCTACCTGCGAACAATCCTACTGATAAGACTTCTAATTCTGAAGCATTTCTAAAAACTGAAACCAATCTACACTATGAGAAGTGGGTTGGAAAAACTACCAACGGCGACTGAAGTCATGCCAACCATTCAGCCTCAAGGCTAATAAAATGGTAAATGTGATTAGGATCAACGAATGTGAATGGCGATGTTAATTAGGATCAACATCGTCTCAAGTAACCTGAAAATGCCTTAGAAAACACAGGACTGACTGAAGTTGATCTACTTAATATTGAATCTGAATTCTACGACTTAAGTCTCCTAATTTGAAGCTGCTTCTTCCCTTAACCATGGATCAGTTGCATCTAAATGTTAGAAATACATTTTATTTTGTGGATTCCCTCCCATGTGGGCATCTATGGAAATGAAATTGCTGATCTGCTCGCTAGGCGCTGCTTGCGAACTTCCCAAAGCTTCTTCCAATCTGTTAACTTCAGAGATTCGTTCCATGACTTTAGCCAGAGTGAATACCGCTTGGAGGTCGCCACCAATTCATGCCAAATATCCTGGTATGTCCTTGCAGTGCTCCTGTTCTAGATCTGTTCAAAGGGCTTTAGCTAGACTAAGGACTCACACACCCAAGCATATTTGACTATCTATATGGTTAATTCGATACATGTACATAAGCTCAGTCACCATCGAATTTTACAAAACTAGCGTAGAACTCGGCTTTGCGTTGTCCTGCCAAAAAAAAAAAAAAAAAATCATTATGGAAAATTACATAACGCGAATATATTATCCATGTTCCAATATATGAGCATAACACTTTTAAGTGGATATCGTTTGAACGGTATATAAATGAAATGCTGCAGCAATCTCTCGGGTGGTAACAATAAAGTGTGGATAACGCGAACCCATTTTCCATACTGAATGCATATTATTATAAATTCTCATAGCGCTTGGTTGAACGATATAGAAGCTGATATACCGCAGCACCTCTGGTGGCGACTTTACAACAAAGGGAATAGCATTAAAACTTTCGCCCTGTTTTGTCAAACACATCCAAAAAAATTTATCAAAATCGGTCAAGCCGCTTAGGAGTTCTGTGACAAACACGCGTACAGAAGAATTATATATATAAAGACAACCAGTATCATTCTAAAAACAAGTAATATATAAAAAAATTAAAGTCAATTCCTACTTTTTTTCACTCTATTGCAGAAAGTCCTTTATAAATAATTTTCATTCATTTTTTTTTAAGTTTATCTGGCGCCATCTATTGGTAGATATATGCAACTGAAATCTAAAAAAATTTAATTAATTAAATTTAATGAATGAATTAATATTTGAAAAACTGTGTTAACAAACAGTGTCATCCACTACAAGTTAAAAAAAAAAATGTATTTGAATTTAAGTGGATGAATAAAAGGTGTTTTAGGAACGATTGAAAATTTGAACAAGATATATATAAGGAGTCTGTGTGAGCTAATAGAAGGCATTATAATTAATTTTATTATATCTATTTGTCTTCAACCAATACATAGTTCAACAAATGTATGATTTGAGAAGAAGAATTTCAGACATTTATCGGAATTTTCAGGATCGCTTCGTAATATGTTTGCGTTTTCTAAATAAATGTGTACAGCAAAAAGAAGCCAAATGGCGATAGAGCGCCAACTCTAGAACGAAAAGGCCTGGAAATATTTTCCCCAAGTTTCTCTTCCTTTAAAGTAGGGGTGCGCGTTCTATTTAATTATTGTTCTATGGATAAGACCTTATCCATTATTTTAAAATGTTTTATTTATTTATTTATTGATTGAGGTTTTTGCCTTTCCCGCAGAATTCAGGGTTTGAAAGATAACAACAAAGACGTCGAAGAAAAATAGAAACTTTGACCAAGGAACTTTTGAGGCGGAGTATTACACAAAAGAATTGGAAAAGATACTCCACAGTGAAAATCACCGAACTTTTGAAAGTGCAGAGGAGGTTGACAGTCTCATCGTGGACATCGCGTCCTACGACAGAGAGAAATGAACGAACTGAAAAGAAAGAAAAGATAATTGAGGCATAATAAGGTAACAACTATTTGATTTTTCTCAGAATTCTATTAAAAACTAACATATACACTGAAGTGACAAAAGTCATGGGATAGCAATATGCAAATTTTCAGATGGCAGTAGCATCGCGTAGAACAGGTATAAATGCGCAGTGCTTTCGCAGAGCTTTCTTGTATTTTGTTCAAGTTATTCATGTGAAGAGGTTTGATCAGGATAGATGATTCCTCCCGCACGACGGGGAATTAACAGACTTTGAATGCGGAATGTTAGTTGGAGCTAGACGCACGGGTCATGCCATTTCGTAAATCGTTAGGGAATCTCAACATTCCCAGATCCACTGTGTCAAGAGTGTGCCGAGAGTATGAAATTTCAGGCATAACATCCCACCATGGACAGCGCAGTGGTCGACCGCCTGCACTTAACGACCGAGACCGGCGACGTCTGCAAAGAGTCGTAAATTCTAACAGACAAGCAACACTGCGTCAAATAACCGCAGAAATCAATGTGGGACGTACAAGGGACTTGTCTGTTAGAACTGTGCGGAGAAATTTGGCTTTCTTGGGCTATTCCAGCAGAAGACCGACTCGAGTGCCTTTACTGACAGAACGACATCGCTTGCAGCGACTCTCGTGGGCACGTGAGCATATCGGTTGGTCCCCAGATGAATGGAAAACCGTGGCCTGGTCCGATGAGTCACGATTTCAGTTGGTAAGAGCTGATGGTAGGGTTCGAGTGTGGCGCAGACCCCACGAAGCCATGGACCCAAACTGTCAGCAAGGCACTGTTCAAGCTGGTGGTGGCTCCGTAATGGTGTGGGCTGTTTTTTTCATGGCATGGACTTGGTCCTCTGGTGCGACTGGACCGAACATTGACTGGAAATGCTTATGTTCAGCTACTTGGAGATCACTTGCAGCCATTCATGGACTTCATGTACCCAAACAACGATGGATTTTTATGGATGACAATGCGCCATGTCACCGGGCCACAACTGTTCGCGATTGGTTTGAAGAACATTCTGGACAATTCCAACGAATGATCTGGCCACCTAGATCGCCCGACATGAATCCCATCGAGCATTTATGGGACATCATCGAGAGGTCTGTTCGTGCCCAAAATCCTGCACCATCAACGCTTTCACAATTATGGACGTCTATCGAGACAGCATGGCTCAATATTCCTGCAGAAGACTTCCAACGACTTGTTGAGTCCATGCCACGTCGAGTTGCTGCACTTCGCCGGGCGAAAGGAGGGCCGACACGATATTAAGAGGTATCCCATGACTTTTTGTCACTTCAGTGCACTCTCTATGTATTTATATAATGGAACTGCAACAGCCCATTTCATTTTTAAAATTGCACTCAACAAATTAGATGTAGCTGTTGCCAGATAAAAGCATCTCAAATGGGTGAGCCTATTTCCTCAAAAGTATATTTGTAAATAAATATGAATATTAAAAAATTTGTGAATAGGACTTCTCTTTGTTACTGTAAAAATTGGACCAAATACTAGAAAATTAAGTGGTAATTTCGTAAATCAAATGCTTTTTATACTCTTCCTTTTATTGTATTGTACTTTTATTTCTTTAATTATAAATAAATAAATAATAGATAACTTTCAGAATTTTTGTATGTATATGCAAAGCATGCCGTCAAATAACGGCCAAAGTGTATGTGCCCAGATCTGTGTATCCCTGCAAAAACGCATGCCACCTGCGGAATTCAATATTTGCTCTCTTGCAATTTAGCTAGCAAACACTACTTTTAGCAGTGTCTGAGACAAATTTGGTTAGTTGGGTTATGGGGCAATATTATGTCTTAATTTTGAATACCATATTTTCAAATTAATTATCTTTTAAGTTATTAAACAGTTTCTTTGCTTTTGTTTTAAATTTCCCTGCCCTGAGAATTATAATAATGAATCCCTACAAATAACTTCATTATTCTAAACACCAAGACTCAAAAGTGTTTTAAATGCATACCGAGGCCTCACTCCTCGTGTCCGAATATTGGCGTGCATTTGAGGGTTAGGTCTGAACCCCTATGGGGCGTCTGGTAATTATAACTGTCAAAATGAGAATATTCATTGATGATTGTGACAACACGTATTAAACGTCTCGAAGCAATAGTCAGCACTAGAAAGAATTATCCTGGATTTTCTTCCATACGACACGCAAATGCGAGGTAATTACCCTAATAGTCCTCCTGGAAGGTGTGTTGTCCTCTATTCATCGCCCATTGGTAGTTCCGTTGTTTTATATATACAGGAATGCTTATTAATAAAACACTATAGATAATTCTTATTATT
>BPLR01005719.1:0-122906 GCA_021605095.1 Caerostris extrusa | reverse complement strand
ACATGCATTACATTAACAAAATCCAGATAATAGGCAAAACAACCATTTTCCTAGTAAAATAGCAGAGTGTGAGTTAGTGTGAGATGGGGGGAGAGATTGGTTTGGGGAGGTGAGCAGAAAGCTCTGCCCTTTAATTGAAGAGGCTCACAAGTGGTTATTTCCTCCCCAGGGTAAATGAGTTAACTTTAAAAAAGCATATAAAATAAGCTCAGTTTTAGAAAGGAGGCTGAGGAGCCATTTCCATGTGCTTTTTAAATGAGAATTGTGAATTGGAAATGGTTGTAACATGTCGTCGCTAAATCTTTAAGGGAAGCTTATTTCGCACAACTTGAAGCATGCAGAACCAGTGAGAAAATACTCACAGAATTTCAATCTATATTTTAACTCACATTTGAAAATGATTAAATGAGTGCTAGGATTCTCATAAGTTAGTGCTTAATGACTTACAGATCCATAGTAGATCTCAAATTAGATTCATTATCAGATTTTATTAACACTTGCATAAGCGTAATTTGAATCCCCATGAATATAATGATCTCTTGATCATATAGAACTCTGATTCATACTTGTAATATTTAAATTTGTTAAAATATTTCACCATCTGAAACATGCAGATTCAGTGTGAAAATAGTCAAAGCTGAATTTCAATCTACATTTTAAATTATTTTAATAATTAGCAAGTGAATGTTAGATTTATTATCACTTATTTATTATTATTGACTTATTAGCACATGTGCATGCATGATCAATCTTTTTAAGGAACATGTGGAACAAATGATCCCCAATCTATAGAATGCTAAGAAATAAAATACTAAAAATATTATATGAAATCTATGGGTATAAGCTACAAATGTATCAGCATACTTATGTATATAAAGGCAGATAAAACTATTATGTGAAATACATTAAATATTAAAAACCAGTGGTGTGATAATCTTAAACGCCTTAATAATTGTAGCATTCCAAACCAATAATAAACTAAACAACACTTGCATACAAACCTAACCAACAAAATACCATACACAATTAAACTAAACACTATAAACAACACTTGTACGCAATTAAACTAAACACTATAGACAAATGCTTGTACGCAATTGGCAATTAAACACTATAAGACAAATACTGTACGCAATTAAACTAAACACTATAAACAAATACTTGTACGCAATTAAACTAAACACTATAGATAAAATACTTGTACGCAATTAAACTAAAAACACTATAAACAAATACTTGTACACAATTAAACTAAACACTATATAAACAAATTTGTACACAAATAAACTAAACACTATAAACAAATACTTGTAAAATTAAACTAAACACTATAAAAAATACTTGTACACAACTAAACTAAACACTATAAACAAACACTTGTACTAAAAAACTAAACTAAACACTATAAACAAACACTTGTACACAACTAAACTAAACACTATAAACAAATACTTGTACGCAATTAAACTAAACACTATAAACAAATACTTGTACAACTAAACTAAAACTATAAACAAATACTTGTACGCAATTAAACTAAACACTATAAACAAAATACTTGTACACAACTAAACTAAACACTATAAACAAATACTTGTACGCAATTAAACTAAACACTATAAACAAACACTTGTACACAACTAAACGTTTATTAAACGCTATGCAGAATTGTAATTTCATTTTGATTATATTAACTCAATCTGAATAGCATCTGGTAATGAATAAGCATCGTTACATTCAATTAACTTCATGAATTCTAAAAGAAATTCTTTCAATGGATAATGTAAGAAGTAATAAAAGCAAATTCTTTCATCCCTAGTTGTAATCATCGAATATGATACTGTTCCAATGTTGCATATTCCTGTAATAGTTCCGAGGTAAGGGTCCATGGCTTGACAAGTGATGCTCAATCAGAAAAGCTTCCAGTGTAAGATCTATGCCTATGATGTACATAGTAAATCTGTAGGCTGAAACTCCTCCGGAATGAAAGGTTGGATATGAAAATGCAGTGCCCTTGTTGAAGATATTAGTTCAAAATTGCAGTTTTACCCATATTATTCCTCTAGAGTACTCATTTCTAGGTACAGAAATGTAGTGTATATCCTGAATATATCACTATCGGGAATAGGAAATTATACTCTTCAGAGAACTTTCAAAAGTTAAAACAACTGCATTTCCGTGTTCTATGAGAGAAAACCGGAATATTCACATCTGGCAGAGCGTAATGACACCTTGCGTAAAAGGTGTCATAATTGCCGTTGAGCCAGAAGGTTCCATTCTTGATTCGTTTCGTTGAGTAATATTTTAGGACTTCTTTTCATCTGGTCTGTGGAATTACATTTCTCGACTCTTACATTACTCTTCTCAAAATTGACGCGATTTTTTTAATTTTTTATTTTATTTTATTTTATTCTATTTTATTTAATTAATTTTTTTTGCACTCATTTTAAAGCATATCAGTAAAATTTGATTGATGTGTTTGTCATTTTGTGCCTTTTCATGCATTTCTTAAAATTAATAATGCGAGAAAGTTAATGAGATGAATTATTCATCTCGTTCCTGATACTTTCAACGGTCTGATAGCCAATTAGTACCATAGGTTTCAGTACATTGGTACCATAGGTTTCAGATTCGGCGGTGGCATGGATGTTTGTTTATGGTTCGACTCTACGTTAAACTGTAGATCCCGGTCTAATTGGCCTAAAATGTGCAACAAATGACCATAGAGCGACAAATCAAACCAAACCTGGTACTTTTAAAAGGGTTAATTACTTTTCAAATGCATTAAAAAATCATGTGTCGTTTATTTCTGGATTAAAGGTAGGGACTAAATTCTTTACTTTAATTTAAGTAAATCTTCATCAGTTATGAATCAGAATGATCAGAATCAGTAATGCCTGCAACATACGCCTCCAACAGATTCGAATCTTTATCCCCCCTGCATGCTCGCTGAGAAGAACATCAATTTCTATCATTTGGCTTGTTGATTATAATTGATTTTTAGATTCCTATGGGTCCTTTCCGTTATTCTTGAAAATAACATATTTTCCAACATGACAATGTACTATTCAATGAAATACATCATTTAGTTAAATGAGAATAATGATGAATGATGATAATTAGTGTAAATGATTATTTTCATTGATTGATTTCATAATCAAGATGCATAATTCTCTACAAGATAAGATGCATAACTCTCTGTTAAAGATTCTTATCTTTCAGGATTTTCAAAAACAAGCCGACTTTCCGCTAATCTCGGGGTGGCATTTTCGGAAATCCGCAAATCCTCCTTCCAAGCATTTCCTCAAAACCATTTCCCACTGTTTGTGACGCGAGGCATCCAGGGAAGCAAATACCACAAGAGGAAATATTTAGGAATCTAAACCACAGAACACCGGGCTCCCATTTACAGAATAATACCTTTGACTCTGAGTTCATGCACAAAGTAAAAACAAAAGATTTCATTTTGTGTCGACGACAATTAACTGTCCTTTGAAAATGTATCCTACTGCATACAAAGCAACATTTTGTTATAAAAATTATAATAGAGAATTTCCATAATCATTATTCAGTTGATCATCGAAAGAGAGTAAAACAAAAATCATAACTGCATTTTTACGTAATCTAAAAAAAAACCGATAACAATTTTCAGATTTCAGAATTGTTGGATTTTATGACATTTGAATTTATCTTTCAAAGAATTTATCTTTCCTGGCCAACTCCATGGCCAGCCTTGCACGTTTTTCGGCGCCCGTGAGATGTATCACACTTTTACAAAGTATATTTAATTTATAATGGCCAAAGTATTGAAAACCAATATATTAAAAAAAAAAAATACATTATGTGTGCATCTATATGTTCAGAAAATTAACTGTCAAAATGATGAGAAAATTAACTTTGATTTTAAATTAATATTCTTAGAATATAGGACGATATTGCCTCGTTTTATTGATCAGTTTACAGTGATGAGTTTGCAGAATAATTAAATTATATTCTGCGAACTCATGGTGCGCGCGCATCTTTGAACATCTAATATAACAGGTTCTATGTGTCACTTTAAGTGACCGCAGTGACCATCTCATACGCACAGTTGATTGTTGATAGCATAGCAAACCAGACTCTTAGTTCAAGTTGTTAGTGCTTTTGGTTCAATTCATACCTGTGAATCGTTTTTTTTTTCGAAAAGAAATTGACCCAACACAAAATACTTTCAAAACATAACGGGCGCTCACCTGCAACACCAATTATGATAAGTAAAATACCCAAATGGAGATCCATTTGCAAACGTTAAGTGAAAGAGTGGAGAAACAAATATCGCACTGGTAAAATAAATATTTTTTCATGATTTCATTTTTTTTTTTTTGTTTCTTTTCATATTTATATATTTTTTATATTTCATTGTTAGTGTTGCATATTTCTTTACAATGTGCATTTAGCATCATCATTTTTATATTTTCTATGTTTACATGTAAGAATAATAGTGAACACAAAAATAATAACTCGTTATGTTTGAATTTTTCACTCCCAAAAATGTCTAGAGTGGGTCTAAATCTAATATAGGGATATGTAGTTTGATTTTTCGGCCCGCGGAGTATGATGCATTTCCAAAGTGTCCTGCAAGATCATTTGGATAGGCCACCCCTGGTTTAAAGATTACTGAAATGCAAAACACTTGTTAAATTTAATGAGAAATATATTGACTGAGATTTCTTCCTTTTGTGTGGTGTGTAAATTTAGAGAAAGCAGCAATTCCCACGCAAATTTAGTCAAGTAATCTTAATTATAAAAGAGAATGACTATAATTATTTTTCAGTTGATTATCGAATAGCTTAAAACAAAAGTCATCTTAAACATTTGAATCTAGTCTTTAAGGATTGTGGAATGCAATTAAACACTTATTGAATTTAATGGGAAATATATCAACTGAGATTTCTTCCTTTTTTGGTGTGGTGTAAATTTAGAGATAGAGGATTGGCTAACACTCGCCTTTGGTACCACAGGCTTCAAGTACGAACCTGACGGAGGCATGAAAGTTTGTTAATGATCCGTAATCCAAGATAAACTGTAAGCCCCGTTCCTAATTAGCCAAAAGTGCATAAATTGACCGTAGAGCGACAAACCAAACCAAACCTAGAGAGAGAGAGAGAGGTTCTAATTCTCATGCAAAATTTAGTCAAGTTATCTGGAAAACAAGCAAGCTTCTTAGAAAACTCTCTCAAGAAATAGTTTTATTTACATTTTTATAAGCGTCTGTAGGTTAACGAATTTGTAGTCTCTACTAGTTGCTGGAACATTCGCTTATTTTACTCTTGTTATACATTTTGTCCTAATTCGTCCTTCCAAAATAAAATCTTAATGGCAATTTTTTTTTTTTACTTTGAAATAATAATTTTATACATTTACTCTTCTTTAATTCTATCATTTAAATGGAAAAATTGTAAATTTAATTGTTGAAATTTCGCTTTTACTCAGAGAAAATTAAAAGAAAAAAAAAAAAAAAAAACTCTCGTAAATAAATATTAGGACATTCATAACGTGTAAAGAAAGATGTTCAACTTTTTTTTTTTATATTTTACTTTCTTCAAATGAATTTGTTGTATAGGAAATTAATTACGATTACATAATATCATAAAAGATTACTAAAGAAAACTAGGAAATCAATTTATTAAAAAAAAATTCCTACAAATATATTTCTTTTAATTCAATCATTTAAATGGAAACATTGTAAATTTCTTCTTCTTCTTTACTGGCATTACAGCCCTGAGCCTCCAACACAGCAGCTCTCCGTCTGTCTCGCTCCAATGCCAATCTCTTCCAGTTAATAATTTTCTGTTGTCGAAGATCATCTTTGACATTATCCATCCACCTTTCCCATGGTTTTCTCCCTTCCTATTGTTGGACAATTTACGTAACATAATCCTTTTAATGGTGCTTCCCTCATCTCTTCGATGTATGTGTCCGAGCCAACGGATTCTTTGTGATTGATGCATCTCATCACAATGCTTCTATTTTTGAATAGGTGTTCAATTTCTTTGTTTGGTCTTCTAATCGATATACTATTGTAAAAATAATTGTTCAAATCTCGCTTTACTCAGGAGAATTAAAATAAAAAAAAAAAAATAACCTCGTAAATAATTATTAGGGCATTCATCGAAAACGTGTAAAAAAAAAAAAAGATGTTTATTTTCTTTTTTTACTTGCTTCAAATGAATTTGTTGTATAGAAAATTAATTATGATTATATAAGATCATAAAAGGTCACTAAAGAAAACTAGGAAATAATATTTAAAAAAAAATTCCTACAAATATACATTTATTTGCTTCATTAAAATATTCTTATCTTTTAAATAATCCATTTTAAAATAAATGATGAAATTGCACTTACTCCGCTAGTCATCATCAAAATGGAATTTAAAATCAAATAATTTTTTTAAATTTTTATTTTTTTAAAAAAAAATATCAAAATTAAATATTTAAAGAGAGCATTAATTCGATAAAAATTCCTACAAAATGCATTTATTTATGCTATTAAAATATTTTCACGCGTTTTTTTCAAATCATTAATTTTAATATAAATGATGAAACTACACTAGTCATCATCACAATAGAATTTAAATCAAATAATTATTTTTGAAATCTGTAATTTTTGAAAAAATGTCAAAACTATATATTTTGCAAACATTTTTATAAATTCAAAAGAGAGCAATAACTCGCCAAAATGATAACCCCCAAAACCAAAACCAATCAGCACTCGCTTGTTGGTCAAGCAAAATTCGTCATAGTCCTCATCAAAATTGAATTTTAAATCAAATAATTATATTTTAAATTTTTGAAAAATATCAAAAATTACATATTTTGCAAACATTTTTTATAAACTTAAAGAGAACAATAACTCGCCAAAAATGGATAACCCCCCAAAAAATCAAAACCAATCAGCACTCGTATTGTTGGTCAAGCAAAACTCAAATTGAAGCTGTCCATTTTTCAGAAATGATGGACGCTAACAAGGTAACGAGCCATGCCTTTATGGAACAGAAAACCCATAATAATAAAAAACCCCTTTTCTTGGCACACCCTCGACAAAAAAAAAAGGGGGAGTGAGTGAAAATAACAGGTGGTGTTGAGACAACTGAAGGTGGTAAAGTTCAATCTCTGGTGCTGCGTCAAATGCATTCATCACCTGTAACGAACCAAGGCGCCTGGGGATTGTCTGCTGGGGTAGGGGTCTAGACCCCTTCGAAATCCCTTTCCACCCCCTTTTTATGGGCAGGGGGCGAGTGCTAACGAGGTAGCTGTTGATGGACTGTTTGGCTTGTCCATTCCTCAACCAGCTTGTCAATGGATCTGCCATCCAAAGTGGTGGTTGCGAGGTGTCTTTTCTGGGGGTTGTTGGCAGTTTTGTTGCGAAACCATCTGCCAGGGATTTGTGGGCAGTTAAAAATAATAGTTGTTACTCGCCTGTTTCCCTCAGGAGGGTCTGTTAAGTGTCATCTTCAGAACATCCCTCTTCACCCCAATGTGTACACAACAACAGTGAATTGCAGGATGGTACCAGAGATAAAGATCTTTAAGGTTGTTTGCGATTTTTGAAGAAGAAATGCAGTAATAAGGTATAATATATTAGAGATATAGTTATGGTATAAACATATCTGAATAAGCTCTAAATAATGACCTATCAAAAAGTGCTGTGAAATCAGAACCAAGCCATTTGAGCAAATTTACAAAATACCCCTCACATATTGCTTATGCAGATATAAACATATCTGCATGAACAATATTTTGGGGTTTAATTTGGGTTATATTTTAGGTTTTTTTAACGCATCATCATGAATATATTTTTAAGTAAGAACACACACCTTTTAACGTATCATCATGAACGTATATTTAAGTAGGAACATCATTTAACGTATCAACATGAACGTATTTTTTAGTAGGAACATCATTTTACCTATAAACATGAGCGTATTAAGCAGGAACATCATTTTACCTATAAACATGAGCGTATTAAGCAGGAACATCATTTCACCTATAAACATGAGCGTATTAAGCAGGAACATCAGGAACATCATTTTACCTATAAACATGAGCGTATTAAGCAGGAACATCATTTTACCTATAAAACATGAACATGAACGTATTAAGCAGGAACATCATTTCACCTATAAACATGAACGTATTTTTTAAGGGCAGGAACATCATTTAACTATCATGAATGTATTTTTAAGAAGGAACATCAGAAATTTACTTACATGGTAATGTTGGCAAAAACAATTGACTGATTTATTTCAAAACATTATTATTAAACACAAAATGCCAAATCTATCCCTGAATTTGAAATCTATCGAACATTTATGGAACTCTCAGATAAAAATTCTACGATGCAAAAATATATGAAAAAAAAAGTGCATTTAGAAAGTAATAAAGACATGGAAAAATATTTTAGCAGATAAAACACTGTTCTTCATTAAGTAAATTTAGTATATACTAAATCGACATCACGTTAATCAAGTTGTTAAGGCTAAAAGAGGAAAATTTATAGATCTTAACTGATACTCATTAACTGTTTCTTTTTTTTTTTTTTTTTTTCGTCTTGATCCTAACATAAATAAAACTGTACATATAAATCCAAATTTCTTTCTTCAAACAAACATTGCATAATACTTATTTATAACTCCTAAAATCGTTCTCTGTAATTGACAAAAAAATATACATACGACTGTTTACGAGATACAAACACATATCCCACGTATTTCATTCTATCCAATTTACAAAATTCTGCAAAAAACTACTTATTGGCCATCACTTAAAACTTCTCTAGCTGCTAAGTATATTCAAAAATATTTTGTAGGTTGTAGACTCAATTTGCAGTAATTGGAGGATGAAGATAGTGATACCTGAGAACGGTGAAAATAAACTTCTGTCGAGAGTGATAAAACGGACACTTTTTGGACACTAAGCTCTCTTATGTAAATAATAGACCATTTTGAAAATGTGTCCTATATATTCACACAAGCATGATTTGTCAAAAAATTATAATAAAGAATGGCAAGAATTATTTTTCAATTGATTATCGAATAGATTAAAACAAAAATCATAATTTCATTTCCTGTAATCCAAAAACAATTTCATATTTGAGAATTGTTGGTTTGTAAGGTTTGAACTTACCTTTTAAAGATTACTATGAAATTTCTAATTAAACTCTTGTTGAATTTAATGACAAATATATCGAATGAGATTTCTTCCTTCATTCAAGCAGGGAACACCATAAATTTACTTCAATGATAATGTGGCAAAAACAATTGATCGATATACAAGCATTATTATTACAAAAAATGCCAAAGTCTCTGAATAAAACTCGTATATACATCTATTCCTTTATTAGTATCTTAAATTACGGCAAACTAATTTTTACGATTCTTATACTATGGATGTTCAAAACATCTTGAATACTAATTGTAAGTAGTAGTATAAGCAGGAACATCCTATAATGTATTTTTAAACAGAAAATCGTAATTTATTTCCATGCTAACGTTGGCAAAAACCATTGACCGATTTATAAGTATTATTATTGCACAAAATGCCAAAGTCTCTGAATATCACTCTTATATAGATCTATCCCTTCATTTGAAATCTATCAAACATTTATGAAAAGATCTCTCTTAAGAAATCTTATATTACTCTTAGATAAATCTTATCTTATATATTACTCTTAGAAATATCTTATATTACTCTTAGATAAATATTCTACAATGCAAAAATATTAAAAAAGTGCGTTTAGAAAGTAATAAAAACATGGAAGAATATCTTATTAGATAAAACACTATCCTTCATAAAGTCAGTGCTACATCGCCATCACGTTACTCAAGTTGTTAAAGCTAAAAGATGAAACTTTTTTAGATCTTGACAACTGGTACACTTAAATTTTTTTCCCTTCATCTTGATCCTAACATAAATAAAACTGTAGTTATAAATCCAAATTTCTTTCTTCAAACAAACATTGGATAATACTTATTTATAACTCCTAAAATCGTTTTCTGTAATTGACAAAAAATACATGCGACTGTTTACGAGATACAAACACATGTTCCCAGCTTATACAAAACACGTATTCTCTAAAACTACTTATTGGCCATCACTTAAAACTTCTCTGGCTGTTAAGTATATTCAAAAATATATTTTTTCTTAGTTCTTCGGGCTGTAGACTCAATTTGCAGTAATTGGAGGATGGAGATAATGATACCTGAGAACAGTGAAAATAAATTTCTGTCAAGAGTGATAAAATGGACACTTTTTTTCTAAACTGTCTTATGTAAATAATAGACCATTTATTAGGATATCTATTCACTTTAGGGTGGGAAAAGTAACTTTATCTTCTTTTTTTTTGTTTAGGGGACTGATGATAAGGGGCCAAAAACCCCTGACTCATTTTCCCCAATTTCAGATCATAAACGTATTTTAAGTTCGTTTATTTTCACCTAATCTTGAGAATACTCGACGTAATGACTTTTTTTGGGCGTTTAATGTTTCAAAGGACCAACATATCCAAATCTATGAAGATTAAATTGAAATGGAAATAACTTGGCTGAGAATATGAGTTGAAAACATCTGCTTTAATTCAGTATTTATAATGATCCGACTCTTTACTAAGCATTTTTTATTTTATAGGTTATTTTAGTTAAAAAAAAAAAAGAAGTCGTAATTATGTGTTTTATACATAAAATGAAACAGGTAGATAACTGGTTTTTAATGTTGATTTTATTGCAACTTTGTAACGAATATCGTGAAGCAAGACCGAAAAGAACATGCCAAAGTCGCTCAAAAATCAAGGGCATGTTGACTGTTTTCTTCTATTACCGTGGTGTGGTGCATTATGAATTCCAACCGCCAGGGCCAAACTGTCAACAAAGAATATTATTGTGTTGTGCATCGTTTGCGTGAAACTATTCACAAAAAAGAGGTCCACATTTCTGGAAAGACAACTCTTGGTTTTTGCATCACGATAACGCGCCAGCTCACACTACATTGATTCTTCGTGATTTTTTCGTCAAAAATGAAAAAAAAGTCTTTCCACAACCACCATATTCACCTGATTTAGCACCGTGGGACTTCTGGCTATTCTATAAACATCAAAAGCTACTCTGGGGACACTGTTTTGAGTCGATTGAAGAGATTCAACTTGAATAGGCGCGCTCTTTGAAGGCCATCCTGGCCAATGACTTTTAACATGCATTGGTGATTGGAAAAAACGTTGACATAAGGGATTACTTGGAAGGCGATGAAATAAATTTGGAAAAATAAATAAAGAGTTTTTGAAAAAAAATAAAAATTGGTCTTACTTTTTGGGCACAGTAGTACTACGAATTTTTCATTTTATACGTTATTTAAGTTAAATAAAAAGAAGTCGCGATTATGTATTTTATATATAAAATGAAACAGGCAGATAAGTTGATTTTATGACAACTTTGTAACTGAAAATAATATAACGAAAATAACATATTGCTTTTCAGTTATTAGCCAGGAAAATATACTCAGTGATCAGTATTGAATGATAGCAACTTAAATATGTTACAGGTAGCATACAAATAGAGAGCTAGTGCTACAGAGTTTTGACGACATTCGTTTTCTACAGGAATCTTGTAGTATGATACACATAGCAATACGTAAATTTTCACCTAATCTTGGCAATACTCGATTTAATGACTTTTCTTGGAGCTGTTTAATGTTTCAAAGGACCAACATATCTACGGATTTTTTTCATTTTATGGGCTATTTTAGTTGAAAAAAAAAAAAAAAAAATAAAATCCGAATTATGTGTTTTATATAAAAATGAAACAGGTAGATAACTTGTTTTTAATGTTGATTTTATGGCAACTTTGTAACTGAAAATAATACAAAGGAAAATAACATATTGCTTTTCATTTAGTAGCCAGGAAATTATACTCAGTGATCAGTATTGAATGATAATAACTTAAATATGTTAAAAGGTAACATGAAATCAATACATAAATTTTTCCCAATTATAAATAGGATAGAATTAAATTTTTAATTTCATGATTTATTTTTTAGTTCATTAAACAAAACTTTTGATTTATAGGACTCTAATAAGACATTGTCACGTATGCTGGAGAAATGTGGACATTAAACGCTTAGAACTTGATTACATCAGGGCCTTTGGGAGGAAAATGTTTGGACAAAGAGTTGACAATATTTATATGGATTAGAAGACCAAACAAAGAAAGTGAACACCTAATTGAAAATAGAGACAATAGAGAGTTTTTGCATACCGTATTTTGGACGTCCGTTAGCTTTTTCTCCCTAGCGCGCATGTTCATAGGAAATTGCGCATGCGTATTTGTAATAATATTTCCTATGAGCATGCGTGCTAGGGATAAAAAGCTAACGGACGTCCAAAATACGGTATGCAAAAACTCTATTGTGAGATCCATCCAATCACAAAGAATCCGCTGGCTCTTACATGTACATCGCAGAGATGAGGGAAACATCATTAAGAGGATCATGCTATGCAAATTGTTCAACAATAGGAAGACCAAGGGAAAGGTGGATGGATAGCGTCGCAGAGGCTCTTAGACAACTGAAAATTATTAACTGGAAGAGATTGACATTGGAGCGAGACAGATGGAGGGCTGCTGTGTTCGTGGCATATGTGATTTACTGTAATGTAGATTACATTTATATGTACAAACCTAAATACATAGATATCCAAATACAATTATATACACATACACACAAATATACATATATACATAAGCACATTCATGCACGCACTCACACAAAAAAAACATATGTATACATTTACATATATAGTACATAAGCACTCACGTAAACCCCTCATGCATACGATACACGCGTAAACCCGCTCATGCACACGATATACGCACACACATACACACATAGTCGCATTTACAGATATATACGCGAAGCATATATATATATATATATATATGTATATATATTTAAACGCCCAATCTTATATATCCACCCACGGATAAATGCGCACTTACCTACAGCATAGCATACATGCGTAAAGAAATATGCACTTGAAGTTGAGAGTGTACTGAGTTTACAGGGCAAAAAAAGTATGCGCATTGTCGTGCATATTTAAACATGCATTTTTAACCCTCACTACTGATACAGAAATGTATATTTAAGTGTATTAATAAGCCAGAAATGTATATTTAAGTGTATATTTATTGTACGTCTTTATAAATATAAATAAGAGCAAACAAATATATATAAATAAAACCCTGATTTTAAGAATGTGAATTTGATTTGAAAAAGAATAATTTTGATTGTCAAACCTGTACAACACAAATTACATATATTTTAAGATTTAAAATCTGTAATGGATTTATGTTTGTATTAGTGTTCGTTCTCATATGGATTTCATTTTATTTAACAACCAAACCATTTAATAAATAAAATTTTATAAAAACCGTTGTCATTACAGTATTCATGAATAAATTATTTTTAAAAAAAAAAATCAATTCATCATTTTGTTTTTAAATTTAGGTTATGATTTCCCGAGTTGATCCATCTATATTATAAAACTATATTCTATGATAACATAAGCTATGAATTATAATTATTTTCGTTGGAACGATTATTGAATTTATATAATTTCGAGTAAACCATGCATCTTTAAAATTTATTATTCTCATTAATTATGATAAATAAATCCATAAGAATGAATATTTAATTATATAATTATTAATTCATGACAGAAATTAAAAAAATAAAAACAAAAAACTAATAAGAAACACTGAAAGTGGTTAGTCTACTTTTAATTTTTTTAATATTTTATCTTTGACCTACTCTATCCAAAAAAATATCCATGTATTTTATGGGTAATAATAATATTTATTGAAAATCAAATGTCATAATATGCATGCATATTACATGCAATAGTTTTAACACCTTTAGCAGATTAATTGGAAATCACATTTAATTTAAGATTTTTATTTTATCTCAGTTAACTGTAAGGGAATTTTATACTTATATCTGAATATTTTTTTAAAAATATACACTGAATTTAAAGACAATAGTTTAATACTGCAATAAAATTAAAAATAGAGCAGAAAACAGCAATAGAAAATAGCTTAGTTTTCTTCCTTCGTTCTGCAGTATAGTTGCGCCATCTATACTCAAATTTATGCAACAATAATAAATTTATCTCTACACAATAATTGAAAATGAAAAATATATATATATGTTAAGAAAATGTATATTTAATTATTATAAAAAAAATTATCTATTGCATTGTTAATTTTTGTTGTAAATAACAATATAAAAAGATGTAACATAATCTAAAATACATTATTTAATACATAAACAAGAAAATCATGCTGCCATCTTTAGTTGCTAAAAGAAACTAATTTAACTTTCTAAATTAAAAGATGCTTGCAATTGTATGTATTATTATTAGCATAAAAATTCATGCTGTTTTTTTATGCATTTTTTGGTGACTGCTTTTTTATCTACATCTAAAGTGTGAAAAAGTTTAAGAAATATTCAACGTTCACAAATCTGCTTACTAATCATTCATTTGATAATGATAATGATAATGATATAATTGACTAGTCCAATATACAAGTGACCCATAAAACTATTTAATATTTACTTAAGCAAGAAAAGAAAATTTAAAAAAATATTGGAGAAGAAGTATAAATGTTTAATTATATAATTATTAGCTCGTGAAAGAAAAAAAAAAAAAAAGAAGCCTATAAGAAACATTGAAAGGGGTCCAGGACATCGTTGAATTACTCTCCAAAAAATAATACCCATATATTTTCTGGGTAATTATTAAATAATCATTAATAATAATTATTATTAAATAATTAAAAAAAAGTATGTTATCTAGAACAGATTATTGCCTTTTTTCACATTTTTAATTTCCTCATCATTAAATATTTTTAAATATCAATGAATTGTCCTTCTTGTTTTTAGAAGAATAGAATAACTTGTTTCAGAAGAACTATAACAAGTTATAGAACAAGTTAGAAGAACTATAGTAGTTACATAAGAACTTGTTATAGCATTTAATAAAACTTGTCCTGTTGCCCCTAGACTATTAAGTTATGAAAAAAAAAATATCATTCTTTTACTAAGTATAGAAAAAAATTCTTTTAAAACTATAAAATTATTTAGAACATTATTATCTAGGATATACAAGGTTTATAAATTGCTTTCATAATTTATATTATAATAAAATAATTTTCTTGTAAAGCAATTTCTACTTATTTTTATGTATATCTATTTTCGAAAAAGTATGGTTCCCATAAACATAGTCAATTTTGAGTAAAGTGCATTCACCAAATTATTTTTCCTGCAGTTCAACTGTCTTGAAATTTAAAAAAAAAATGCACGATGTTCTGAAAGTTTAGCATAATGAGTAATCTTATTATAAAGAAGAACATAGTTAATTGGAAAAAAGAAATAAAACAAAAAGCAGGTTCCACCGAGATTTGAACTCGGATCGCTGGATTCAGAGTCCAGAGTGCTAACCATTACACCATGGAACCCAACTTCCCATGCCGGGAATCGAACCCGGGCCGCCTGGGTGAAAGCCAGGAATCCTAACCACTAGACCACATGGGAGATATCAACTGTTGTTTACTTATTCAATAGTCTCTTACTGTATTCTATTTTCGTTTTGATTTAAATTATTCTTTAAGATTAACATCGATTGTTTAGAAATTGTGCAAAGTTTTTTTTTGAATACTAATATTTTAACGAAAAAAAAAAAAAAAAAAAAAAAATCTATTTCTTCATAGATGAAATAAAATACAAATTTAACATATAGAAAACTGCTTAATACATATTCTTGTTGCTTTCCCTATTCTTCTTTTGTAATGGATTTTTTTTTATTACTTAAACAATTTTGACAAATTATATTACTTGCATTTTACCATGCATCGTAAGGAAATCTTTTTTTCATTTAAGCCATTGATTACAAACAAAATGTTATCACTGTTTCATTTAAAAAAATTAGATTATTAATTAGTTTTTCCAATTACTCTAGTTTTCCATACAAATTTTCCGATTTTAAGCTTGGATCGTGTTTTAATTAAAATATTAATTTTATAATTTACTATTTAAAATATAATATGTTCGTTTTCATGATTTACAGACGATTATTTTGCTAGTTATTTATTTATTTATTTATCATTTTAAAGATTTTGTTTTTATTCCAACAATAAAAATGAATTTTTAAAAATCACAATGATCTCAATAATAAATAATAAGCTTAAAAATGTAAAACTTTAATAAACTTATTTATTATTTTCAGTAATTTACTACCTGCAATTGCTTCTCTTCTACATTTTGAACCTACAGTGATAATAGCCAAAAAAATTCGTTACTTATATTTTGGCAAACGATTCTACTCTGGATTTTTTTTTCTAATGAAACGAACTACAATACCTGGCATCTGTCCACACATACTTCTGAACGAGCACACTTTTCTGGATTTTTTTTTTTTTTTGTGAATTTAAATAAATAATGCTATCAATACAAAAACACAATTATTACACATTTACTGACAGAACAAAATTTAACACTTGAATAATAATTTATAACTTTATGTAGCTCTGATTTTATATATAAATTATTTTAATTTATACTAATGAAAAAAAAAAAAAAAAATCAAACGATCTAAAAAAAAATCATTAAATGGAAATTTAAATTGTAAATAAAAAAGTATTTTAATTAAAAAAATACTTAGCTTTTAGATTTAAAATATTTTATATTCTTATATTGTATCTGAACCTAAATATTTGCAGAGTTTTAAGTTAAAAGAATTAAAAAAATTTGATAGACAAAAAAATTTTTAATTTATTTTTATTTAAATAAATTAAACAATTATTTCTATTAAATTGTAATTATTAAATAAAAATATTAAATTAAATAATTAAAAAATTATTATTACTGTTATTAAATTTTTTTTCATTTTTTCTAATATGAAAAATGAAAATTTATTTATTTATTTATTATTTTCACATCATTTTAGAAAAAAATGGTCACTTTATGAAACAAAAACATGTTTTCCAACCAAAATTATCTAATAAATACTTTCAAACTTTTTTTAAAATCGCAATTAATATAATCAATGTTCAATGTTTTCTTTATATATTTGAATTTCATATTTCTGCATGGATAAAAAATAGCAATACATTAAACATAAAATGTCTGTTATTTTAAGGGTAGTAATATTAAATTCATACTTTTGTATAAAGGCATTTCTCTTCGTATAAAAGGCAAAACTATTTGATTTATTTCCCAGTTACATATTAAAAAATATTTTAACGATGCAGTCGATAACTAAACCGTATTATGAACTGATACCCTTGTTAGTTTTTATTCATTTAAACTTAATTCATGGAGAAAGTCAAAATAGTTATTAAACGTCTGAACGCTTACTGCATAAAGAAATTAATAGGACATATTTGTTCCTTCCAGTGTTAAATAATAATTTTTAAAATGCGTTTAAAACTGCTAATTAATATGTTAAAATATTAAATCAATTATTTAAAATTTTAATTTATTGTATGGTATAAAAATGGTGGGAAGAAATAAGCATCTTCTTAATATGTTCCAGTTCCCTCTAATCTGCCAATACTTTTCTATGCTACAGCCACCATGGCTTGGCGGTAGAGGAAAAGAGGAATTGGATTATAATTTCAGGGGTTCAATGAGACATCTTGGATAGCGCTGTATCTGTTATAAATCGCAGCCTGGTGGCCAAGTGGCTAGCACTCTGCCCTTTGATATCCCAGCCTTCTGGTTCGAAACCTGGCAGCGGCATAGATGTTTGTGAGTAGTTCAGAATCCACTTTAAACTGTAGGTCCCGATCTGTTTAGCCCTCGTGTGCACAAAATGACCGTAGAGTGACAAAACAAACTGTCATAAATCTACCATATGAGTGATCAGCAACTTTACGTCAAATGTCTGACATTAAAATATATGTATATATTGTTGACAAGGGCCTGAAGGCCAAGTGACTATAGCTCTCCCGGTGGTGCTTTGGATGTTTGTAGTAATTCACTTTAAACCGTAGGTCCCGGCCTAATAGGACTGTTGGGCGTAGAGCAAATAACCTATCCCGTAAAACGAAAACATCTCTCGTCTCGAAATCTGCCAGTGGGCAGACGGTGTTTTCCCACCATGGGGCTGCTGCGCCACTGATGATGATGATACATTATTAATAAGGGCCTGAAGGGCGCGTGGCTCTCGGTGCCACAAGTTTAAGTTTCGAGTCCTGATGGTGCCATGGATTCTTGCAGTGATTTTCAATCCACTTTAAACCGTAGGTTTCGGTTTAATATGACTGTAGAACGTAGGGCTGACAATCCTACCGTAAAAAGAAATAAACCCATCTGTTTCAGAATCTGCCAGTAGGCAAATGGCCATGATCTAACATGGACTGTGTCGGGGGAGTTTGTTTATTTATATTACTGATAAAAGTATTAATGAAATGATGCTTGAACTTTTAATATGAAAATGTATATATAAATCTAATGTAAATATGAAATAAATAACTTATAAATTGAATATTAAAAAATTCATCTTAAAGCCTCTTTTGGGAAAATTCATTATGTAGTTGTATGTGTATTATATGGCTTTTGTACACAAATTTTTTTTGCCTGACTTGAAACGAAAAGCATTGTTATAGAAAGTTTGATTGAAGTACTCCCGATTTATCGTGGCCACAGTTATTTTGTAATTATAAGTTAAAAACACTGAAAAATAAAATGATAAACATTTCTTTTTTTATTATAAAGATTTCAATAATCAACATCATAATTTAATTATAGCATTCAAATAATAACATATTACACAATTTTTAATACTCATTTAAGAGACAATAATTAATTTATTATTAAAATTTTAAACTAAAAGCAACAACAAAACATAAAATCATAAGTATTTCATAAAAATATGATACATTTTTCCTATTTAAAAAATGTTAAAAATCTTAAAGATATATTTTTTAATAGATCTGGGATTTTATGTTCCCTTCCTTTAGTAATTCATGAACAATTCCTCAAAAATTTCTAAATTTAAATTAAAAGTTCTGCACTTCTTAATTTCATCTGAAAAATTGCATTTACAAAATAAATTGTTCCCGTATTAAAAATATCATCTATTTATTAATAAATTATCGAGAAGATAAGTTCTTTATTGAAAACAGAGATTTGATAACAAAGAACTTTTATGACAAAGTATAATGGGAAATTAAATTAAATTTTATTTGAGTTTTATCCAAAATAAATAATCAAATTATTAAAATAAAATTTCTTTTTAGATACAACTCTCACATCAAAAGAATGATCATGCTAAATGAAAGATTTTTATGGCGATGCAGTGAAAAACAGATTTTTATGATCAGAAACACCAAATTCAAATATGAAACAGATTTGTTATAATGAGAAATACCAAATTCAAATATGGAACAGATTTATTATAATAATGTGAAATACCAAATTCAAATATGGAACAGATTTTTATAATGAGAATTACCAAATTCAAATATGAAAAGATTTTTATAATGAGAAATTACCAAATTCAAATATGGAACAGATTTGTTATAATGTGAAATATCAAATTCAAATATGGAACAGATTTGTTATAAAATAATGTGAAATACCAAATTCAAATATGGAACAGATTTATTATAATAATGTGAAATACCAAATTCAAATATGGAACAGATTTATTATAATAATGTGAAATACCAAATTCAAATATGGAACAGATTTATTATAATAATGTGAAATACCAAATTCAAATATGGAACAGATTTATTATAATAATGTGAAATACCAAATTCAAATATGGAACAGATTTATTATAATAATGTGAAATACCAAATTAAAATATGGAACAGATTTATTATAATAATGTAAAATACCTAATTCAAATATGGAACAAATTTATTATAATAATGTGAAATACCAAATTCAAATATGGAAACAGAACTTTATAATGAGTAATACCAAATTCAAATATGAAAGATTTTTATAATGAGTAATACCAAATTTAATTATGAAACAGATTTCTTTGATAAGGAATATCAAATTGAAATGTGGAGTATTAGACCATCAACGCCTATTCATTCTACATTAATTAGGCTACCAATAGTTGTTGACCAAAATCAGCAATTTGAATCTAGGGCAAAATCATTTTTGTAGCACGTTTATACAAAAAGTGTTCTTGTTTGCAGAAATAAGACGAATATTCTTATTTTTGAAGATTATCTTACAAACGACACTCTTTTTATTTAGGTATTCACAATATGAAAATGCTATGCATTATTTTGTGTAATGAAAATTTATAACTTACGAGAAATGTTTTTTTTTTAAGGATAATATTTATATATACCTCTGAATTACTAACTAAGCTCCTCCTACTTTCTGACGTCACAATCATTGTCACGTGAATGAACCTAGAAATTGCGAACCAAAACCAAATTGTTTATCCAGCTGAACTTAAACACTAAACATTTCAGCTAACTACGTCGAGCAAATATGAATTGCTAATTTGTTAACTTTGCACATGCATAATTTTATCTTTCGTCGTTCAAATATGCTGTATTTTGTGTTGTGGAATTGATGTTTACTTCATAAAACGAACTTTTGCTGAATAAAATGAACAGTAAAAATTGCCGTGAAAGAAACTTTCAATAATTATCTTTTAAAACTTAACTGCGCTTAGAATTAGTAAACAATGGCAAAAATTGTTTATAACAATGCTACATATATTATATAGATGCATAATAACAATACAATATCATAAACACTTAATTTTAAATGGAATTTATAAAAGTATAAAAAAAAAAACTTAAAATTAATTGCAAAATATTTGAAAAGGAAAAATTCAGATTGAAATGATAAAAAATAAGTATAAATGAAAACAACATATGTTCTAATTTTTCCTTCAGTTTTCGTCACTGAATGGTTATATCTTATCCGACAATATGTCTAACTAAAAAAACATTCAAAATTATCTTAATCAAAAATATTTTGAGCTTAATAATTTTTATATAAACAAGATAACATTATAAAATATTAAATCCAAATTTTAAAGGGTAAAAGTAGGCATAATTAACATTTAACTCTTTTTAGCTTTTGGACATTAGCTTCTCAAAACTTTTGTAATCTTATATTAAAAATTATATATAATAAATAGGTTGATAAATATGAGTATAACAATACTATGTATATATATTGATGTATAACAACAATTATAATATCATAAAAACTCAATTTTAAATGGAATTTATAAAAGCATAAGAATTAACTCGCAAAATATTTGCGAAGGAAAATTCTGATTGAAATGATAGAAAATAAATATGAATAAAAACAACAAAAGTTTAAATTTTTCCTTCAGTATGTAAAAAACAAACAAATAAATAATAATAATAATAATAATATGATAAAAATAAAATATAGGTAACAAATAAAGTTTTTACACAAGTACACAAAGAGATCAAATTAGCATGTTAACTTTTAAAGTGTTCTCTAGAAATTATGTATTTCAAATTTTAACATAAGATTATTTTTGTCTTTGTCATAAAGTGTAAGTTTGACAACAACAAAAACATTTCGTGTGAAAAGTATTAACTTCAAATTAAAAAAAAACAATTTTGATACAACTTTGATCTAAATGTAATGTTATGTTCACAAAATACATTACCAAACAATTGTGATGTTGAAGAGTCTAATTTCAGAGCAAAATTTATATAGCTACTTCCCTTGCCCTTTTACAGTTTGGGAAAATCTGGGTGAGAAGTCTGAATGGGATCTGTGACGCTCTACGGTCGTAAGAGATAGGTACCTACGGCTTAAAGTTATTTCGGACCACTACAAACATATAGTGCACCTTTCCCTCAAAGGTGTGCGAGGGGTTTCGGACGTTTGATGTTTATGTTTTGAAGAAAACTTTGATGTGGCGCTATTCTTCCAGCTGAAGTTCTCCATTCTGATGAGATTTGTAAAATGATATTGTTTTTTTACGCCAAGTTGCTTCTTTTTTCTCGTTCGGAAAAAATAAAAATATTTTAATAAAAAATAATATATATATATACAACTGTGTCCGAAAAGTAAGACCCATTTTCAATTTAAAATTCCGGGGCTTATGGAATTTCAATTTCTTTTTTCTTTTTTATCAAGTACATCTGTGTGAAATTTGGCGTCAAAATATTCAAGTGTTTGAGTTACGCTTGGCTTTATGAGACGCTAAAACTAATTCCATAATTTTTGAAATGTCTGAATGAACTGAGCAAAGAACTTGATTCACGGAAACGCATAGAATGTTGCAGGAAGCATTCGGTGAGCATTCCTATATCGGAAAGATATGTTTAAAGTGATATAAACAGTTCAAAGAAGGCAGAGAACGCGTTGAAAATGAAGAGACCTCTGGTCGACCCTCCACCTAACCGACGAAGCTCACGTCCAAAAAAATTAAAGATTTGATGCTTGCAAACAGTCGATTTACATTTAGAAACCTTGCTGATGATGTTGGAATTTTAAAATTCCATTATAAAAGATGTTTTGAACCTCAAACGCGACAAATCCCGATTGGTTGAATGCACCAGCTCACACTTTGATTCTTTGTTATCGCCAAAAATGAAACCCATATCTTTCCACAACCACCGTATTCACACCATGCGACTTATGGCTAAGGAACCGTTTTCAGTCGATTGAAGATGTGCAACTTGAATCGTCGCGCGCTTTGAAGGCCATCCCCTGCCGATGGTTTTCAGCATGTATTGGGGATTGGAAAAAACGTTGGCATAAGTGTATTGTCTCCGGAAGAGAAATAAATTTAAAAGAATAAATAAAAGAGTTCTTGAAAAAATAAATAATTGGTTTTACTTTTCGGGCGCAAATTGAAATAAGATAAAAGAGTTGCAGCCAATCATAAGCTAATGTCAAAATTTCATCTAACTTTCGGTGCAATCAATATAGCCTACATTTGGCAGAACTAACTGGCAGATGTGAACCGGATTGGCGAAAAACTAATTATATCAATACATGCTATTAAAGTTTTATTCATCAAACTGATTAAATTTGTGTAAACTGTTTAAATTATATAAATTGCTTAATAATAATTGTTAAAATTATTACTTAAGCAAATAATTCTTAATTAAGCAATTTATTGATTCTTCATTTTTTTTATGGAACCCTACCATTTTAGTTATAAGGTCATAGTGAATAAGATTGCTTTTTTTTATGTAGAATTTTTTTCTGTTACTTTATCACTCTTTCCTCTGATCGAAACTTGACATTTTTAATTGTATCTGATATTTATTTAAACTGGAATTCTTAGAAACTAATCGCTTTTTTAGCATGAAGTTGACAGTTTTGTTAGTTTAACAGGAGACAAAAACACAATTTTACCCAAAGTTTGCACAATTACCTCGAATAATACAAAATTTACGTAAATTTTTATAAATATATAAGATAAACGAAAATAAATTAAAAAATGTCATAAATATATCAATATTTCTGCAAAATTTATTATTATTACTTAGAAAATCCGTCGGCAGCAATGACAAGGAGGCTCTATGGTTATTGTGGCAATGTGTATAAAACATCTGGTATCGATAGTCAGATTGCCTAGTACGGAGTTTTCTGGCTTTTCTCCCATACGACAAGCAAATGCAAGGTATTTACACCTAAAAATCCTTCCGGAAGACAATAACCTCCCTTCATCACCCATCAGTGGGCTGTTAATATACATAAATGTTACATGAGGGGCCACCTATTTTAAACATACACTACTTAGAAAAATGTAAAAACATGGATTTAATACAAAAATTAAGGAATTAATTTTTTAGTGACATATATTTTAAAAAGGAAATTTTAATATTCATCATTGCAACCCTAAGCTTATTAAACAATGTGAGGATAAGAGAAGGTAAAAAAGGGGCCTGATGTCCGAGTGACTTGGATTCTGGCACTTGCCACAGGTTTCGCGTTCGAGACCCGGATGTGCCATGATGTTTGTAGTGTTTGGAAATCCATGTTAAGCTGTAGGTCCCGGTCTAATATGAGCGTTGGGCGTACGAAAACCCTACCCTGTAAAACAAAAACATCTCCGGTTTCGAAATAGGTCTTTGCCACCATGGGGATGTTGTACCACTGATGATAATGATGATGATAAGCAAGGGATATAACATGCGAAAGACCGAATCTTATCTCACGTAAATAAACAGCTACTGAAATATTAAACACTTTGATGGACATGATAAAAGATTCGTTTCAAAGATAAGTATTGAAGTTAGTATCTAACGAACTATCGAAACTCAATTTGTTAAATAATTCCGGGAGATTTCACAATAAATGTGGTGGACGGATATATTATCCATGTTATCAAGTACAATCTTAAAGGTAACACACCATTGTAGTAATATACAAATGAACAATATAACAATCTATCATTAACATTGTAAAAGTACCACGAACAATATACCAGTGCTATTAACAATATTTTGAACCATTTAGAATCAAACTCTTTTTTTACTTGAAGAAAATGAATAAAGTTAAATTATTACACTTGTTTAGTTAAGAGTATAAAAAAAGAAAATGAAATAAAAATTACGAGAGCTTCAAAATGTGAAAATGCCACATCGGTTACTTTTCAGCATTAAATTTTTTTAAAATTGTGTTATCTAAAGGCACATTATTTAACCAAACTGCGATGATTCGATAAGATGTAGCATTTTTGCAATAGGTCTTAAATAGATGAATGCAATTAACACTATATCAATACAATATATCATTAACAATATGACACTGCCATTAAAATTATACCAGTAACATTAACAATATTTTAAACCATTTAGAGACAAACTCTTTTCTACTTGAAGGAAATGAATAAAATTAAATTATTGCACTTCTCTAATAAGGGAAAAATTACGCTGGTTTCAAAATGTTCTAAAAACACCACATCAGTTACTTTTCCACACTAAATTTTTTAAAGCTGTGTAATTTAAAGGCATATTATTTTACCAAACTGAGATAGTTCCATAAGATGTAGATAAGATAGTTCCATTTTCACAACATCAGTCTTAAATAGATCAATAAAATTAACACCATATTAATCCAATCTATCATTAACTATATATAACTATTATTAACCTATATATGTGTCACTAACATTTTAAACCATTAAGAATCAAGTTCTTTCCTACTTGAAGGAAATGAAAAAAATTAAATTATTGCACTTGTCTAAT
Organism: Caerostris extrusa; assembly: GCA_021605095.1. Classification (NCBI taxonomy): domain Eukaryota; kingdom Metazoa; phylum Arthropoda; class Arachnida; order Araneae; family Araneidae; genus Caerostris; species Caerostris extrusa. The sequence goes on along the minus strand of BPLR01005719.1, from coordinate 97,651 downwards.
TAAGGGAATGAAAGGAAAAATGAATAAAAAAAATATGCAAGTTTCAAAGTGTTCTGAAAACACCACATCAGTTACTTTTCTGCATTAAATTTTTTAAAACTGTGTTATCAAAAGGCATGTTATTTTACCAAACTGCAATAGTTCGATGAGATGTTAAATAGATCAATACAATTTACACTATATCAATGTAATCTATCATTAACAATATAAATTTTCTATTAACCTATATCAGTATCACTAACATTTAAAACCATTAAGAATCAAGTTTTTCCTACTTGAAGGAAATGAAAAAAAAATTAAATTATTGCACTTGTCTAATTAAGGGAAGGAAAGGGAAAATGAATAAAAAATATGCAAGTTTCAAAGTTTTCTGAAAACACCACATCAGTTACTTTTCTGCATTAAATTTTTTAAAACTGTGTTGTCAAAAGGCATATTATTTTACCAAACTGCGATAGTCCGATGGGATGTTAAATAGATCAATACAATTTACGCTATATCAATGTAATCTATCATTAACAATATAAAATTTCTATTAATCTATATCAGTATCACTAACATTTAAAACCATTAAGAATCAAGCTCTTTCCTACTTGAAGGAAATGAAAAAAATTAAATTATTGCACTTGTCTAATTAAGGGAAGGAAAGGGAAAATGAATAAAAAAAATATGCAAGTTTCAAAGTTTTCTGAAAACACCACATCAGTTACTTTTTCTGCATTAAATTTTTTTAAAACTGTGTTGTCAAAAGGCATATTATTTTACCAAACTGCGATAGTCCGATGGGATGTTAAATAGATCAATACAATTTACGCTATATCAATGTAATCTATCATTAACAATATAAAATTTCTATTAACCTATATCAGTATCACTAACATTTTAAACCATTAAGAATCAAACGCTTTTCTACTTGAAAAAATGAATAAAATTAAATTATTTCACTTGTTTAATTAAGGGAATAAAAGACAAAATGTAAAAAGAAAATTACAAAAGCTTCAAAATGTTCTGAAAACGCTACTTCGGTTATTTTTCTGCATGAAATTTTTTAAAACTCTGCTATCTAAAGGTACATTACTATATTTTACTAAACTGCGATAGTTCCATAAGATGCAGTATTTTCACAACATCAGTCTTAAATAGATCAACACAATTAACACTATATCAATACAATCTATCCTTAATAATATTAAACTACTATTTACCTATATCAGTATCATTAACAATATTTTAAATCATTAAGAATCAAACTCTTTTCTACTTGAAGGAAATGAATAAAATTAAATTATTGCATGCCTAATTAAAGAATTAAAAGAGAAAATGAAAAAATAAAAATTAGGCGATTTTCAAAACGTTGTGAAAATGCAACATCAGTTTTTCTGCATTAAAGCTGCGTTATCTAAAGACACACTATTTTACCAAACTGCAATAGTTCTATGAGATATGAACTTTTCGCAACACCAATCTTAAATAGATCAATACAATTTGCACTATATCAACATCATTAACATTATATCAACATCATTAACACATTTACAACATTAACAATATATCAACACTATTAACAATCTATCAAACACCATTAACAATATTTTAGTATAAAAACACCATTATCAATATATCAGTATAAAAACACCATTATCAATATATCAGTATAAAAATATCATTATGGGCACACATGTAGAAGTGCCTATATGAAGAAGTGCCACACGCGACTTTAGAATAACAGTTACAATTGCAAATAAGCGAACAGGTTCTTAAATAAAAATTATTAATGGAAAATTCTAAAATATACTAAATTCTAAAAGGAACTTACTTAATGGAATATTGCAAAAATTCTCTTTCACAGATCAACAAGATATTTGTTTCTAATTTAGCACAATCTGCCAACTCCAATAGTTGAGCAAAAACTACATACAAAATCCAAGAATCAGTTCATTTACAGCTGATCATTCCAATTATCGTAATGCCGACCAATACCAATTGTCCCTCTTCTATATACAAACGCATATTTTTGATAAATTAACATAACGTTCTGATTGGTTACAAAATGATTCATTCGCAACAAAAATTTATGCGCTAAGGTATTTCAACATAAAGCATTTAATGGATTAAATATCGGTATAGGTTGGCACAGGTGTGATCTCATTGTAGAGCATATTTTGTTTTTGTATTTTATCTCATATAAATTCAAAGCATTGGGAGGTCTACCTTGGAATTTCATTATGGTTTAAAACTCTTTGAGATAATCTTCTAAAATGAAAACGGGGATTTCATTTCTTTTTTGAGATCAGCTAGTTTATTTTGATGATGATATGTAAATAGATAAGATTAGATAATGTCTTCTGAAAGGATGGGGTCTAGTACTTCGCCAGTTTGAAGAATGGCAATCAATCAAAAGGAGTCTCGTTCAACGGCATTTCACCTCATATGATTCATGCTCATAACTGAGGCATGACACACCATTTAATTTGTCGCTCTACAGGACGCTCTAGATAAGGACTTCTGAAAGGATAGGGACTACTTTGCCAGCTTGAAAAACAGTAATATTAAAGGAGTCTAGCCCCCCCCCCATATGACTCATGTCATACTGAGGCCAGGGCGCATTCAGTTATATGATTAAATCAACGATTTACTCCTTGTTGCTAAACGTTTTGGTGTGAATGCTGCCTTAACAGGAAGAATTACTATTTTAAAGGAAGGATTGTTTTAAAAAATATTGTTATGGTTTATCGAGCTTAATTTCGAATACGAAAACATCAATAAGTAAAAAACCCCAGAGAAAGGGCTTTTGTAAGAGAATGCAATGAGCAATTTTGCAATGAGAAGAACAGACTTTTCTTTCCCTTTAATGTTTAGTATGTTTTTCTTACTTAAGATTAGAAAAAAAAAAAGCATAAAATATTCTCAAATCCATAAAATTCTCACAAAATGATTTCGATACCATGTAAATAGAAAATACATTAAAAACAAGTAATATAAAAAAAAAAAAAAAAATTTTTTTTTTAAAGTCAATTCCTTCTTTTTTTTTCCTCACTATATTGCAGGAAGTACTTTATAAATAATTTTCATTCATTTTTTAAGTTTATCTGGCGCCTTCTATTGGTAGATACATGCAACTTAAATCTAAAAAAAAAAAAATTAGTTAATAATTTAATGAATGAATTAATATTTGAAAAAACTGTATTAACATCCAGTGTCATGCACTGCAAGTTAAAAAAAATGTATTTGAACTTGAGTGGATGAATAAAAAGTGTTTTATGAACGATTGAAAATTTGAACAAGATATATATATAGGGAGAGTGTGAGCTAATAGAAGGAATTGAAAAAACGAAAAACAAAATTTTTCTGTTTTTCCTTTTTCTGTTATTTTCATTTCATTCAGATTTCGTAATCATAATTGGTAATCCTGTATATTACACGGCATCAATATTTTTCTCTTAAAAAATAAGTTTTAATTAACAAACATACTTAAATAAGTTTTAATTACAAACAAAATCTCCAATATAATTGGACATACAAAAAAAAAAAAAGTATGTTAAGAAATGAAATGTACTTCTGAGTAGAATTATAATTCTTAAATAACAGATTGGTGAATAATTTTGCCAATATAAAATGTATTTAATTTATTTAAAAGATCTATGCATACATCATTGTTTCCTATCTACATACTCGTATAAATATACATATTTTTTTTTTTTCATATTTAAATTAATAAAATCAAGATATCTTTCCACATTTATTTAAAAATTTCGAGTTCTTATCAATGTACGTACAACATTATTTTTACTAATGGATGAAAAAAAAAAAATTGCTTTCTTGGTGCCCTTTAGGGGTAATTGCACTGCATTTCCGTTGGGCTTGTGGATAAAATGTCATTTTTAAAGGTATTAGTTCAAAATTGCAGGGACAAAATGTGGGTACAGTGTAATAGGTCTCTCCTTATAACTGGGTAACGTTGAAATTGCTTCATATCAGCAGTTCTATTGACGATCAAACCACAGGACTAAGTACCAAGAATTCGACAAACAGTAACAAATTGCAAAAGGGAGAAGTGCTCATAATATTTATTTCATTAAATATCAATATTAAATATCTCAGATTAATAGTAAAAATTGATATTTATTTGATATTAATATTGACATTGGTAAAATTGATATTGATATTTATATCATTAAATATCACTGATTAATAGTAAAATTGATATTTATTTGATGTTGATATTGGCATTGGTAAAATTGATATTGATATTTATTTCATTAAATATCATTGATTAATAGTAAAAGTAATATTTATTTCATTAAATATCACTGATATATAGAGAGAATATTTATTAATATTTAATAAATATTTCCAGTAGAAACATTGTTTCAAACTACATATGAACACTGGAATTAAATGGAGCAATTTTTTAAAGATTATTTTAAAAAATCATACAGTAGAATATTAGAAAATAAATAGACCATTTTATATACGTCATTTATTGTTATTGATTATTTTACTTCATTCAGTTCCACGGAAAAAAAAGAAATAAGTTCCATTTCAATATTGTTGCTGTTTATCAATGTCTGTTTCTGTACTTTTTTATTTCAGTAGTAAATTGTGTCCAGAGTGCATGTTATTATGTACAGTGATGTAATTCCTCTATTTTAAGCAAACAACAACTGTGAACTAAAAAAACAAGTAATATAAAAAAAAAAATTTTTAAGTCAATTCTTACTTTTTTTTCACTATATTGCAGAAAGTCCTTCATAAATAATTTTGAAATTTTGTTTAAGTTTATCTGGTGCCATCTATTGGTAGATACATGCAACTTAAATCTAAAAAAATAAAATTAATTAATTAAATTTAATTACTGAATTAATATTTGAATAAACTGCATTAACATCCAGTATCATCCACTACAAGTTAAAAAAAATGTATTTGATCTTGAGTGGATGAATAAAACGTATTTTATAAACGATTTCAAATTTTCAATCAAGTTTATAAGGAGAGTGTGAGCTAATAGCAGGAATTGAAAAAAATTAGACAGTAGCTTTCGTTCAGTAGTTTCCGAAATCTATCTCATTGCCCCTTATTCTAGAAAATAATTATTTAGCGCCCTTCTAGAAATTTTTTTTTTTTTCAGCGAACATACAGCAATATATTGTACAAAATTTGTGTTCTTTTATGTATATATTTCTGCCTACATCTTAAAATATAACGCATCCGCCCTCATGTTTTTTACACTGGCATTTATATTTTCTGGTTCTAGGCGATACTTTCCTTTCGCAAACCAAAGCACACACTTTCACAAAGAAAATTCAACAAATTAAATTTTGAGTACCTTAGGAATGTTGTTATTTTAGTGTACTTAATGTTACTAATGAATTAGTTATTTTAGTGTACCTAATGTTTAGTTATTTTAGTGTACTAATGTTAGTAATGAATTAGTTATTTTAGCGTACCTAATGTTAGTAATGAATTAGTTATTTTAGTGTAACCTAATGTTAGTAATGAATTAGTTATTTTAGTGTACCTACTAATGTTAGTAATGAATTAGTTATTTTAGTGTACCTAATGTTAGTAATGAATTAGTTATTTTAGTGTACCTAATGTTAGTAATGAATTAATTTTAGTGTACCTAATTTAGTAATATTTTATTTTAGTGTACCTAATGTTAGTAATGAATTAGTTATTTTAGTGTACCTAATGTTAGTAATGAATTAATTATTTTTAGTGTACCTAATGTTAGTAATGAATTAGTTATTTTAGTGTACTAATGTTAGTAATGAATTAGTTATTTTAGTGTACCTAATGTTAGTAATGAAATTAGTTATTTTATTTTAGTGTACCTAATGTTAGTAATGAATTAATTATTTTAGTGTACCTAATGTTAGTAATGAATTAGTTATTTTAGTGTACCTAATGTTAGTAATGAATTAGTTATTTTAGTGTACCTAATGTTAGTAATGAATTAGTTATTTTAGTGTACCTAATGTTAGTAATGAATTAGTAATGTTAATGAATTAATTTTATTTTAGTAATGTACCTAATGTTAGTAATGAATTAGTTATTTTAGTGTACCTAATGTTAGTAATGTTAGTAATGAATTAGTTATTTTAGTGTACCTAATGTTAGTAATGAATTAGTTATTTTAGTGTACCTAATGTTAGTAATGAATTAGTTATTTTAGTGTACCTAATGTTAGTAATGTTAATTATTTTAGTGTAATGTTAGAATTAGTTATTTTAGTGTACCTAATGTTAGTAATGAATTAGTTATTTTAGTGTACCTAATGTTAGTAATGAATTAGTTATTTTTTAGTGTACCCAATGTTAGTAATGAATTAGTTATTTTAGTGTACCTAATGTTAGTAATGAATTAGTTATTTTAGTGTACCTAATGTTAGTAATGAATTAACAGTGTACCTAATTTAGTAATGAATTATTTTTAGTGTACGTTAAATGAATTAAATTTTAGTGTACAATATAAATAATCGAGGGGCCTCATGGTACCGTTAGTAATGAATTAGTTATTTTAGTGTACTCTGGCGCTTAGTTATTTTAGTGTACCAATATTAGTTTTAATTTTAGTGTACCTAATGTTAGTAATGGCGGTGCCATGGATGTTTGTTATTTTAGTGTACCTAATGTTAGTAATGAATTCGTTATTTTAGTGTACCTAATGTTAAATCGTATTTTAGGTCCCGTTAGTAATGAATTAGTTATTTTAGGATCGTAGAGCGAATGCGGTGTACCTAATGTTAGTTAGTTAATGATAGTCCGCGTACCTAATGTTAGTAATGAATTAACTATTTTAGTGTACCTAATGTTAGTAATGAATTAGTTATTTTAGTGTACCTAATGTTAGTAATGAATTAGTTATTTTAGTGTACCTAATGTTGAATTAGTTATTTTATGCCTTAAGGCAATCCAAATGACATTACTGTCTAAGTGTTTACCAGTGTACTGTATTGGATTTTACAAAAAAAAGTTATTTTAGTGTACATATCGTCTTTCCTTTACCTAATGTTAGTAATGAATTAATTATTTTAGTGTACCTAATGTTAGTAATGAATTAGGTGTACCAAGGCTAATTAATTATTTTAGTGTACCTAATGTTAGTAATGAATTAACTATTTTAGTGTACCTAATGTTAGTAATGAATTAGTTTTTTTGTACCTAATGTTAGTAATGAATTAAGTTATTTTAGTGTACCTACCGTTGTTATTTTAGTATTGCTAAATATTAAAAGATACAATATAAATAATCGAGGGGCGGGATCCACGGTTTACCATATATGGATTCCTAGTGGTTCGAATCCACTCTAAATCGCTCCCGGTATCACATGTTCGTAGAGCGGATTCGAGTCCCGGCGTGTCGCTGGATGTTTGTAGTGGTTCGGAATCTACTTTAAACCGTACTTCCAGACCTCATATGACTGTTAATGGCAGATTTCTGAAGAGATGTTTTGTAAAATCCGTAGAAATAAAACATTTCCGATCGTAGAAATCTAGTCCCGGCGTAGAAATCTAAAACCTTACGTCCCGACCTCATATGACTGTTCCATGCTGACAACACTATCCCGTAGAAATAAAACATTTCATGTATGAATCTACCAGTAGGAAGACGGTCTTGGCCCACCATGGGGCTGTTGCGCCAATGATGATGTTGCTGATGGGAGACAGAACAAATTTCCAAAAATATTGTGGCTTTCCAACATATTCAGCATAACATATTCAAGACATGTATTTTGCCCTTTAAATTTCTGGCAGACAAATATGATTCAGAGATATGTATGGTCTTTGGTATGTAATAAATTTCGTTTTTAGTCTGGGATTGTATATTCACAATAGATTCCTTATCCTTATCCTTTCCTTATATCAATAGATTCCTTATCTATCATATTCAAAAACATTTTCTAAAATTTCTAAGAGCGATTTCAGCATTTTTTGGGGAAATGAAACCAAGTGTACATACATAACAATATGGCACTCAGGGTAACTAGACATCTCGTCATGAATTAGTGAACACCCAACTAACACGAAATGTAAAAAAGAAATTAATCCTCACTCTTCTAGATAAGCGACTTTATGGCTTCGCTTGAGGTATCAGGTTTTGGGATCGAGTCCCGGTCGTGCCGTGGATATTTGTAGTGGTTCGGGATCCACTTCAGGCCGTAGATCCAGGTTTCATATAACTGTAGAGCTTTGGACATAGGGCTGACATTCCTACCCAGTAAAAAAAAAATCTCTTGTCTCAAAATCTGCCGGCAAACAGACTACCTTGGGCCACAACGAAGCTGTTGAGCCAATGAAGAAGATTTAAATAGTATTAATTTTTCATACCTTAAAAATAAAATATTTGCACCAGAAGCTTTTTTCTTTCTAAGGAAATGCTTTAAATGCTTTTGTATTTTAATTTATTTTTAATATTTTATTTATTTATTTATATTTATATATATTTTTTTTTTTTTGGTTTTATTTAATTTTAATTATTTATTTATTTTTATTTTTGTTTTACTTATTTATTTTTTTATTAATTTAATTTATTTATTATTTCCATTTTTTAAATTTATTTGTTTGAATTAATGAATGAATTTTTTATTTTCTATTTTTATTTATTTTTTATTACTTTTATTTTTATTTATTTGTGTATTATTTTTATTTTTTATATTTATTTGTATGAACGAGGGGCTTAATTTATTATTTATTATTCTTATTTATTTATTTCTTATTTCTTATTTTTATTTATTTATTCATTTAATTTTAATTTTTAATTTATTTATTTTTTCACCATTCAACATCGATAAACTTTATTAGGTATTTTTTTTCCAAATATCGCAAAAAAAAAAAAAAAAAAAAAAAAGCAGAAGATTAAAATGCCAATTTCATATTCAAGATCATTTTCTAAAATTCAGCAAGAACCGTTTTAACATTTTTCGTTCAAATAAAACGCAAGCGTACATACATATTTGGTCACTCAGAATAACTAGACATTTGGCCACGAATTAGTGAACACCCAAGTAACACGAAATGTGTCAAAAAGAAATTAATCCTCACTCTTCTTGATAAGCGACTTTATGGCATCGCCCTTTCAAACCTAGTATTTCATGCCTAAATCCAAACAAGTTCTTTGAGATCGTAGGACGAAGCTCAACAAAAGATGGAATTCCTCAGAAAATGAAACATCATCCGATATGACCCGACTGACACACAGAACAAAAAAAAAGAAACCCAAATTCCACTTCCCTGCCCATATAAACACTACGAAAGAAAGCAATAAACAAAAAATAAAATAAACAAACACAGAAACAGTCAAAAAGCATCCAAGCTAATTCTTGGCGCGTGGCTTCGTAGAATGTATATGGTGTGGGACGACGCTTTACAAAGACAGGAATTTGTTATTAAGTGTAATTTCGTGACAACTGCAGTACATGCAGAGGGCACATAATGCAAAAAAATCCTCCCACTCAGGGTCAAGGGGCTTACCCGGGGCGTCACGACTCCGCCAAAATCTGTCTCGGAGGAACAGCGGGTGCCCGTGGGGCTGAAGAATGACCACGATTTAAAAGATGAATTGGGTGTCCTTTTTTTTGCAACAGAAAAGAATTAATCTCCAGGTGTGGTTTGTTTGCAGTGATCTATGCAAAAAAGCAACAAAGTTTTAATCCAGTGCTTCATCATTTTTTGTTGCAAAATTTAGAGGGTCTGCGTATAATTTTTTTAATTGGGCTCTTTTAAAACTATTCTTCAGACTCGACAAGCATAACAATTGTATAGAATGATCATCTGGTTTTTAAATTAAATTATTGTAGCTTAAAACCAAACTATTGCAACAGGGGTTATTTATGTCTTTGTAAAATTAGTTCACATTTTTTAAGAGAGATGAACTAAATAACTTGCTTAGTAAAACTTATTATCAAGAAGACTTTTTTTTTTTTTTTGTTCTAATGCAGCTGGCAAACACTTAGTCAGTTGTCTTCGATGTCTTAAGGTAAGAGCTGCACCAACGTTACTCACTTAGCACTACCCAGGAGGTGCGTGTAGCTTTAAGATAAGCTACGGACGCGGAGTAACAATACCCTCGAAACGCTCCTATTAGGCTGGGACCTACGGCTTAAAGTGGAGTCTGAACCACTACAAACATTCATGGCACCACCGGGACACGAACCCGAAACCTGTGGTACCAAGCACTAGCCACTCTGCCATTCAGAAGGGTATTAAATAATAAATTTCATTTACCATTTTAAGAGAAATATTATCAAAATAAAGAACTTTCCAACTCGAATTGATCCAACTAGAATGATCGTCTAGTTTTTAAATTTAATTATTGAAGCTTAAAACCAAACTATTGCAACAGATATTGTTTAGGTCTTTGCAAAAATTAGTTCAAATTTTTTTACAAAGATGAATTAGATGAGTTGTTTAGTTAAACTTGTTATCAATAAGAATATTAAATATTTAATTTCATTCACCATTTTAAGTTTGGTTTGTCGCTCTACGGTCATCTTATGCACACGAGGGTTAAACAGACCGAGACCTACAGTTTAAAGTGGATACCGAACCACTCGAAACATCCATGCCAACGCCAGGATTCGAACCTGAAGCCTGGGATACCAAAAGGCCAAAGAAGCACTAGCAAAACAAAGTTTCGTATATTCAAAACAAAGTATTATCAAAACAAAGTTTCTAACTTATGTAATTCCCATTTATTATCTTTATAACCACAATTTGAAATTATTACTACTACTACTGTACCACACAACATCACTGTGCCTAGAGTGGAAGCTATTAGGATTAAATTCCGACTCGTGGCTCAGTGGCAACGCGTGCCGTTGTTGGGCATTAGGGCGAGGTTCAATCGGCTGGTGGTATTGTTGTAGAAACTGTTTCAAAAACGAGGAATCTCGATCGCATTTCATCATCTTGCCTCGTGATTCGGACTACATGGTGGGAGTTTTCCGGGTTTTCTCCCATATCCGAGTAGTTCCCTTTTAAAAATACTCCCGGAAGGCACTGCTCTTCTTCAACGTCACGGAGCCAAATCAGACTTCTTCCTATGGGTTCTTCATCACAACATGAAGCCTTTCCTTTTCCAACATGAAGCCCCTTTCACTACATCCATGAGTAGACTACTCATGAGATCTCCGTCCCGTACTGCAGGACACTGAGGATTAGACACAACACACAGACATAAGTGCACATGTTCTTTTTTCCATGAGACCACATGGATTCTTAGACTTGGTCTATTGATGTTGGTGTCTATCAAGTGGAATAAGGAAAAGAAAAAAAAAAAAAAAAAAAAAAAAATCCGGCTTTTGTTTTTGGAATTCTTTTGACCAGAGAATTCCTCTTGTATATTTTTTGTGGGACAATAAAACAACAGTGGGACAATCTCTATGAAAAAAATTTAACAAATCATCCTCAAATGATATCGTTTAACAATTTAAACAAGTAATATAAAAATTTTTTAAAAGTCAATTCCTGCTTTTTTTCACTCTATTGCAGAAAGTCCTTTATAAATAATTTTCATTCATTTTTTTAAGTTTATCTGGCGCCCTCTATTGGGATATATATACAACTTAAATTTAAAATAAACTAATTAAATTTAATTACTGAATTAATATTTGAAAAACCTGTATTAACATCCAGTGTCATCCACTGCAAGTTCAAAAAAAAAAAAAAAAATGTATTTGAACTTGAGTGGATGAATAAAAAGTATTTTATGAACAATTGGAAATTTGAACAAGATATATATAGGGAGAGGGTGAGCTAATAGAAGGAATTGAAAAAAAATTGTAAAGTTATCTTTTATAATTAAATACCGCAGAAGCTGTCCGGGTACAGATCTTTGAGGGCGTCTTCTATTCAACACTCGGGAAAAATGATGCAAGGATTAACAAAACTCATTATTCCAAAAATGTACAATACGATAAATACTGCTCAGAACACTAATTAATCTCATAAAACTGAATATACTATACATGACATAATAAAAGTTTTTGTTTTTTTATTTCGAGGAATAGAAAAAATATATATAATTTGTTTTTCACATTATTTTTCAGGTATAAGAAGAGCAGCTTCACAATAATTTGGGTGAATAAAACCATACTGATCTGTGATTACGAAAATAAAACCAAAAATTATTTTCTGCAAGAACTTGCAGACATTAACCTATTTTTTTGTCTGTTGACAAAAAATAGGTTAATGTCTTACTCTATGCATATGTTAGTCTAGACTATAATCAATGTCTATGTTTATCTTAGTCAATGCTTTAGTATGCAAATTAGTAAGTCTTTTTTGTCTACAGAGTTATTCTGTTGATAAAAAGTTTTTCCAAGACATTTATCTGTAATAGATAACTTTGCCCTTATCTAGATGTGGATTGTGAAAATGATTCTTTGTAATTATTATCATATTTGTTTTTTTTTACAACAAATTGGAAATGTACCATTCTTTCCACAAATCTTAGAAAGAAAATCTGGAAACATTCTGCAAATTTTTTTTACTAGTGCATTAGAAATTGAATTCAGGCTAGGGGATATGCTTCGCTTAGGACACTAATTAGGGATCGCTTTGGTCACCAATTTCTGCTCTTTTAAAATGAGCATCAAGACAAGCATCATCATTGATAAAAACTTCATAGTTAGTTATAATACGTAGTAAAATCATAGTTAATTATCCATAGTAAAGAGTTATCCGTATTGAAGGGAATCGGTAGGGAAACACTCATTGAGAACTTTTTTTCATTATATTTTCCCCTAGGAACTTACAAAGCTACCGGAAGGAAGATAAATTCCTTTAATTTCTATACGTTATTTATACATCTATTTTTCCAAACATTCTCTTCATTTATGTTCTTCCAAAAAACTTTTTTTATTGAAGAAATTTTTCCATCTTTAAGTTTGCAGATGGGGGCCTGAGTGGCCGAGCGGCTAGTGGTCTGGCGCTCAGTACCACAGGTTTCAGGTTCGGGTTCGAGTCCCGGCGGTGCCATGGTTGTTTGTAGGGGTTCGGAATCCACTTTAAACGTACGTCCCGGTCCTAATAGGATCGTAGAGCGTTGCGGGGCATTGTTACTCCGCGTCCGTGGCTTATCTTCCAAGTTACACGCACCCCCTGGGTAATGCAAAGTGAGTAATATCTGCAGCCTTGTCTTGAGGCATACAAGACCGAGCTGTCTAAGTGTTTGCCAGCTGCATTAGAACAAAAAAAAAAAAAAATTTCGCCTATGAACATACAAAGCTACCAGAAAGAAGATAAATTCCTTTAATTTCTATTCGTTTTTTTTTTTTTTTTTTTTAAATCAATTTTTTTATACGTTATTTATACATATATTTTTCCAAACATTCTCTTCATTTATGTTCTTCCAAAAAACTTTTTTTAGCGAAGAAATTTTTCCAAATTTTAAGTTTGGAGATGTTTTATTTTTGTTTTTTTAACATATTTTTTAAAAAATGCTGTTTTTAAAACATAAAAACAGATATTAAAAATTTTAAATTGAAAACTAAACATTTAAAAATTCTAAATTAAAAAAAAATAAATATGTATCATGTTAATGGTCTAAGAATAAAAACACATACTCTGAATTGTAAGGTTTAATTATAACTGCGAGAGGTCGCGGTTATAACTGGTAACTGTGACCAGTAACGGTGGTCCAGCGCGGGAAGTAGCAGTTGCGGTGAAATCTCGAGACCACGAGGTGAACGCTAGGGAGCGTCAGATATAAACAGACTGTCAGGGACCGGCTTTGGTTTTTAGATATCAATAGTATTGTAGAAGTGGCACAGGGTGCCAAGTGTTTGTATGTATTCATAGTGTAAATAAAAGATTAGTATTATTAAAAAGAGTATTTAATCCTGGCACAACGAGCTGCTAGTATCGTAGCTAACACTTCAGAAGTGGGATTGACCTTGGAGGACCGGATGCTGTTAGCAGAACTCAAGGCTTACTCCAAGCGATTTAAGGTATGTGGCATGAATTTCTAGAAACTCAGTATTGGTGCAAATTATTCTTTTTTTTTTTTAAATTTCTGTGTAAAATTCTTGAGGAGTTAATTTCTGTGAGAAATTGTATTGAAGATTTTAAGAATTGATTTGATTTTATGTGTTAAACTGTTAGGAATTGAAATAATGTGTAAAAAAAAAAAAAAAAAAAAATGGCATATCTCGCAAGAGCGAAAAAGATAGATTTAATTTCTTTAGCAGAAGAATTAAATGTAAAATTACCCGATAACGCAGTTGTTGTCGAAATTAAAGAATTAATTACTAAAGGGAATATTATGATGAGGAATTTACGCGTGAATTACTAAAAACTATAATTTCTACTGGAGAGTTAAGGAGCGTGAGTTAACGGAGCGCGAGTTAGAAAGACAATACGAATTAGAAAAATTAAAAATACAAAATAATAATGTGTTCAGAGAAAATAGAAACGTAAATGAAATTTCTATAGATTGCAGGATAACTAAAATAATAATGCAACGCTACGAAATGAGCGATGGGACATAAGTTTTTATTTAATATTGTTTGAACGACAAGCGAAACGCTTAAATTTAAGTCATGAGAATTGGGTTAGTCATTTAGTGAATTTATTGTGCTATGAGATTAACCAAATTATCGCAAGAGTTCTGGAAGAACTTTCGAATGATTATGGGTATATTAAAGATTTGTTATTAAGAAAGTTTAAATTAAGCGCGGATAAATTCAGACAAAAAGTTCTTTGGGCACACAAAACTACCGAAAATACATGGGGAGATTTCGCGTATGAGTTACAAAAATTATTTCGATGAGTGGTTACGCGGTACTAATGTGAATGACTTTGATAGTCTTAGAGAATTAATTATAACAGACCAATTAAAAAGAAAAGTTCCTATTGTAGTCAAAGAACATTTTGTAGACGAATGGGCCAGAATAGTTAAGTCATCCGAATTAGCTGATAAACTTGATGAATATGAAAATGTGAGAACTGAAAGCGAATTGCCCAAATTTAAGAATTTGAATCAGAATATGTATGAAAAAGAATGCGATTTTAGGCCTAGACAGAAATTCTCACGGAATGAGCCGACGGGGGTGTAATAAAAGAACAGACGTTCTTTTATTACACCCAGTTTCAGGAAGAATACAAGTTTCAGGAACGAATGTTTTACAACCGGAACTTATAATAATAAATACTGCGGTTACACACAATGGCGGGGTCCAATGCAAAAGATAAGAGATGCTTCGTTTGTAACGAAAATACACATTTTGCTAGAGATTGTCCAAAACAAAAATATAAATTTGATCGGATTAGTAAAGAGCAGAATTTTAACACTCAGTAAAGGGAATTGAGCGAAGTGAAGGCAGCCATATATATAAAAGAGATCACAGCTTGATGACGGTTAATGAGGGGCGGCATGAGTAAGGCATCATCTTGCATTAAAATTGCGAGGATAAACAAGTGTCCGTTGGAGTTTGAAGCTCTGATTGATACTGGGAGCGATTCCGTCATTTGTAGAATTCCGTAGCAAAGAGGTTAGAATTAAAAATAGACCAGCTTCAAATGTAATGTACGGTTTGGGAATATTAAGATGTGTGCAGCGCGAGCGCTAGGAAAGGCGAAAGTAGATATTTCTTTGGATGGCGTTAAAGTAAAAGGGGTCGAAATGCTAATTGTAAGAGACGACGCTTTGCCGTACGAATTGTTAATTGGGAGATCCTTTTAGAACGGGAAGAACATATCGTTTGCTCGCATTGGAAATAAATTTCATGTTTGTTATGCAGAAGATAACCGTTTGCTAACATGGAATGCGAAAGAAATTCAGTGAATTTTGTTAGAGCTCAGACAACTTTGGCGAATGACGGCTCAGTAATTATAGAGGGAAAAGAAGGGGTGTTGTGATTCCTTAGAAATGAAAGATAGCGAAACCGTAGATCAAATTATTAATATGGGTAATGAGAATGTAATATTGAAGGGGAAATCAATGTGTAGGAAGAGTAGTTGAGTTAGACCCCAATTGTTTGGTTAATGAGGAGAGTTGTTACGTGAATGTAATAAAGGAAAATAAGCGTTTAACCGAAAAGAGCGAAATTAGAGTAGATGAAGAAACACCAATTGAGAATAAAAGCGAAATTTTAGTTAGTCAATGAGGGTTAGGGATTGCTTTGCAATGAAATTGAGTGAATTAGGGTGTAAAATACTAACTAAGATTGAAAGAATAGTTTCTAGATTAACTAATGCACCAACCGAGTTTCAGGGGTTAATGTACCATGTCTTGGGACCACTATTGAATATTAAAGCTTTGATGGAAAAGAAGTTTGATCTAGAAGTTTATCAAACGATGTCCATTGACGAACAAGTCCTTATTCAAAAGGTGATCCTGATTTGGATAAGACCATTTCCATTTTTACGAAAAGAAAATTGAAAAGACACAAAGGCTGGGACTTGAGAATGAAAGAACTGGACAGAAATCTAAACAATGCTTTAAACAAAGCAACCAACAAGAATCCTTTTCAAATGCTACATGGTTACTCACCAAGACTCAACGATGGAATTTTAAGAAAACAAGCTGATGAGAGTGCAGAAGGATGGACTGATCCTGCAGAGATTCAAACCTCTATTCGCGAGCGGATAGAAAATATGCAGGAAAAAGATGAAGGATGCTTACGACAAGAAAAAGTGTGGAACTACCAGTTATAAGTCAGGGCAAGTTGTGGTTATGAAAAAGACTCCGATACAGACAGGAGAACCAACAAAGACCCAACCAAAATATCGAGGTCCTTTTAATAATAACTGATGTGCTACCAGGCGATACCTACAGAGTTACTCAAATTGGAGAAAAGAGCAAAGGACGTTCTTACTCTACTATAGCACATGTAAGCCAGCTAAAGGCATGGCAGAATCAAACTGACTCTGATAGAGAGGACTCGTCAGATGAATTTACTGACGTTTCAGACAATGAACTTAGTGACTCTAACCTAAGACGAGCTTGTATAAAGACAATCACCTACGGAAAATGATAATTCAATATGAGTGACTTGATATAACTTTAACTGACTTGATTTAATTGCTATTTACTGATTTTTATGTTGATTTAATTGATTTTATTGTGTTGCTACTGGTTTATATAAGTAATTTTGATTTAGTTTAATTCAATTTGCTTACATTGAATTTAATTGACTTATATGTTGTTTACTGATTTTTATATGTATTGAATTAATTGATTTATTTAGTCATTGATGAGTATGTAGTTAGATAATCATGTGTGAATAATTTCTAATGATGTTTATTATAATGATTACCTTATTTTATAACTTTAGTAGTTCATTCGAGGGCGAATGATTGTCAGGAAAGGCCGAATGTAGGTTTAATTATAACCGCGAGAGGTCGCGGTTATAACTGGTAACTGTGACCAGTAACGGTGGTCAGCGCGGGAACTAGCAGTTGCGGTGAGATCTCGAGACCACGAGGTGAACGCTAGGAGCGTCAGATATAAGCAGACTGTCAGGGACCGGCTTTGGTTTTTAGATATCAATAGTATTGTAGAAGTGGCAAGGGTGCCAAAGAGTGTTTATATGTATTCATAGTGTAAATAAAAAGATTAGTATTATTAAAAGAGAGTATTCCATCCTGGCACAACGAGCTGCTAGTATAGTAGCTAACAGAATGGACTGTAAAAAAAAAAAAAAAACTCAACTCAATTATTTGAAAACCCAAACGCACTCTGCCGATGTTACATTTCTTTCTCCTTCCAGCCAGCTCACGCTCGCGCAGACGAGGATGTCTGTATTATCTGCTCTGACTTCCACTTTTTCTATTTATTGCCTTCCATTTTTTTATATATATTATGCACGTAGAGCTATTTATCCATGAGAAAACATATGTAATTAAGTAATACTGAATATAATGTAAATTGAATATAATAATTTAAATATATAAAAAATTTTAAAAGAAATACACATAAAAAATTTAAATATATAATGAAATTTTATTATTTAAAATATTTAAAAATTTTGAGTTTTAATTTTAAAACATATTAAAAAATTTTAAAACATATTAAAAAAAATTTTAAAACATATTTTTACTTTGTAAGTTAAACTTAAAACCATCGTTTATTCATTACAAAGTCATCGTATACTTGTCATTGATGAAGGGATAATTAATATATGATACAGTCAAGCACCAAAAGCATGAATATATAATACATATAAGATATATAATACAAATTATGAAAAAGTTAAATTATACAAGTCAAAAATAATACACAGAATTACATTTTCCCAATTGCAAAGAACAATGCTCTTTTACAGAATAAAAAATTTCAGAATAACAAAAATATGACTGACAGATGCTATGCTTCCCCTTTTCAGTCTCTTTTAATTATTTCATCTCCATCTGACAAACAGGTGCAATTATTGAATAATTTATCTTTATATAAATAAACACGCAGAGCAAATGTGATAAAAAATCTGCGACTTTAAATTTTGTTAAGAGAAAGAGTCATAGTGAACACTCTGTTGTAATTCTTGTGTCCCTAAACTTGTTATGATGATTCGAAAGCAATTTTTGGGTAATGAAATAAACAGCCGAAAGGACTTGACATTTATGAGTATCACTACGAATATAAATACCCTGGTAATCTTGGCTGTGGCATGGATGTTTGTGAGTGGTTCGGAATGCATGTTAAACTGTAGTCCCGGTCTAATTAGCTCAAAGGGCGCACAAGTGAGACAGTAGAGCGACAAACCAAACAGACCAAGTACCCTGAGCATTTTTTGGTTGGAAAGCTGAAAATGTTATTTAAATTTTTATTATGGAAAATAAAAAAGTTTGTTGTGTTGGATTAAATATCAATAATACAAATTGCGATTTAAACTGTGTTGAAAATTATCAACTTTTAACTCAAAACAGAGTGCTTATTATATTACAATGCAAATCATTAAAACGAATTTTTAACTTAACTTATTTTGTTTTAGCGTAATTTACAAAGCGAAAATTCATCTGTGTGTTTTTTGTGTATAAGAATTATTTACTCTATCAGTATGAAATTTACAAACAAAAGTATCGCGATTTATTCAGTTTTCGACCCAAACAGATTAGAAAAACATTGCGTCTCATAAATACTGTTTGTGAGTGGCTTGATGGAGGTCCCGGCTAATTAACCCTCTGCATAAAATGACCGGCCTTTGGTGTTTCAAAAAACATTGAATCTGCTAAATATTGGTGGCTGTGGCATGGATGTTTGTTAGTGGTTCGGTGATATGGAATGGATGGTCCCCGAATCTAATTAGTCTAAAGTGTGCAAAAAGTGACTGTACAGCGACAAACCGAACCATAAATACTGATTAAGATGAAGTGTGCAAAGACATAGTTGTATCTTGATGCTATTTCTGGAAGGCAACTATGTTCCATATGCAAGGAAAAAACTTTGAAATTGTTGTGATCTTCCGATTAATATGCTCCATATGCAAGAAAAAAAATTCCGATCTTCCGATTAACAAAAGTTTGATCCAGATTAATACATTTATTCATAATTAGATAATTTTTCAGAGAAAATGATATATAAAGATTTGGAAAATTCTAAGAGTCTAGAGAGAGAGGAAAATTCTTCTATTATAGTATTCAATTGTGATGAATTTCAATTTTTCACACAGAAAAGTATTTATCAGAAAGCGAAAATTAAAAGAAACCCGTACTGTAGTGGGAAAAAAAAAAATTATCTGCATCCTGGATTTGAAGAATAAATGTCTCGAGATAGATGAAATTAGTTGTGTTGCAGATGATAGTAAAAAATTGCTGAATTTGACAATTTAACGCGGATGAGGAAACAAAAACTTGCATAAGACAGAAAACATTACAGAGAAATGGATTCTTGAATTATGTTCAAGAAAAACAAATAGCTGAATCTTCCGATTTACACCAAGTTCGACAGTCAACAAAATACTTACTGGTTAAAAGGTTTTCTAGAATCTTCAGGAAGATGATTTCGTTTGTCGCTCTACTCTCTCATTTTGTGCACACTACAGTTTAGCGTACAGTTTACGGGATCTACAGTTTAACGTGGATTCCGAACCCTTCACAAACATCCCTGCCACTGCCAGGATTCGAACCTGAAGAACTTCTAGAAGACAGAAATTCAAGAAAAGATTATTTCAAGAGACAACATTAATGAGTAAGTACATAGTTGGATCATAATTTTAATTCTAAAATGAGATAAATTGTAGTTTTATTTTCATTTGCTATTTAAATCAGACATTAATTGAGAATTTTTTTTAGTGCTTAGTAAAAGTGTTTAAGTCAATCAAGCGATTTTAATCATTTAAAGCGTATTTAGTAGCTTTCAATAGTAGTAGTATTTCAAATGCATATTTTATGCTGTATGATTTTATTATCAAACGTAATATTGCTTTACAAATTATGGAAACTTACTTGGATGTTTTTGAAATGAGAAATAGAATTGCTTAACATACATTTTTTTTTTCTATCAGAAATAGGTTTTCATTTTTTGAAAGAAATTTTCATTTCTGCTACTTTACACAATAAACAAATTATGATCTCCTTCTACATTTATGCTTCTGTTTTTATCATAACAAAATGGGAAAAAAAAAATCTTATGAGTAAAAAGCATTCTTAATATATTATAAATTCATATTTCATATGAAAATGATTTTTTCTAGAATGCTATACGAAAATGATATTATATGAATGCTATATGAAAATAAATACAGTGAGCCACAAAATTGAGTATACACCTCTAAAACTTTTAGACTTCTTCCAATTACAAATTAAATATTGATTTAAATAGATACATTTTTTTATCCTAGATACTTTAACCTCTGCTTTACCATCCTATAATAACACAATTCTATAGTTAACTTATTTATTAAGAAAAAGTTAAGTGATTCAAAGAAAAGATAGAAAATCATGCCACAAAATTGAGTATACACTTCTTATATTTGTAAATTATGCCACCACTTTTTTTTTAGTTTCAAATTTTCTTTGAAGAGTTTCAGGAGTAGATGCTGCTTATAACACATGCTATTGCACTTCAACGCTTTTAAATAGTATTTTTTCCTCATTAAAAAACGTAAAATGAGCTCTCGTAGAGAAACTACTGAATCTGAGCGTTTATTGGTTGTAAAATGGTCGAAGAGGGCAAATCTCTTCGAGAAATCGCTTCGTTGATTGGTGTAACTCATGGTTGTGTCCAAAAAATACTACAGAAGTATAAAAAAACTGGATCTGTGGCCAATATTCCTGGAATAGGACGTAAAGAAATACTGTACTACAGCGAAGAGGAAGATCATTCACTCAGTAAAGAAAGATCCGAGGGTGAGTGCCTCTAAACTAGCTTTATCGATGTCCTCTACAATCGGGAAAAAGATCTCAGTTGAAACAATTCGACGTACCCTTCACCAATATGGGTTTTATGGCCGTACACCAATACGAAAGCCACTCATTAAGTATGTGAATAGACAAAAGAGTGATTTTCGCCAAAGGACATCGTTTAAAGCCCATTTCTTTCTGGAACACTGTAATATTTTCTGATGAAAGTAAGTTTAATCTTTAGGAAGCAATGGACGATTTAAAATACGGAGAGAAGCTGGGAAAGCACTGGCACCTAAAAACACCATTAAGACAGTCAAGTTCAGAGGTGGATCTGTCCTCGTTTGGGGTTGTATGTCGGCTGGAGGAGTTGGAGTTCTTGCTTTTATTGATGGTATTATGGACAAACATGTATATTTGGGGATTTTAAATGACAATTTGAAAAAAAGTGCCAGTAAGTTGGGGCTCGGGTCAAGCTTCATATTCCAGCAGGACAACGACCCCAAGCATACAGCGAAGATTGTGCAGTTATACTTGCTGTACCATTGCAAGAAGCAATTACACACTCCAGCCCAGTCTCCAGACCTAAACGTCATCGAAAATTTGTGGTCGAAATTAGAGAAAGCTGTACATGAGCACGAAATCACAGCAAGGAAGTTCTCAAGAAGGTTCTGAGAGAAGAATGGGCTAAAATTTCTGTTGAAACCACTAAAACACCAGTAGAATCTATGTCCAGAAGATTACAAGCTGTAATTCAAGCAAAGGGTTATGCAACAAAATATTAATTTGTACGTTAAAAGGAAATTAATAAAGGTGTATACTTATTTTTGTGGTGCTGTTTTTCCTCTCGTCTCAGATCTTTTATTTTTTTTCGTAAAAATAAATAAACGCAACAATTTTATAAGTATAGTACGGTAAAGAATAGACTAAAGTATATAAGGTAAAAAAATTCAATCATCTTAAAGCAATATTTAATTTGTAATTGCAAGAAGTCTCTAAGTTTCTAAGGTGTATACTCAATTTTGTGGCCCACTGTATGTTTGGAATAATGTATAACAATTACTCTGGCTCTCGGTGCCACAGGTTTCGGGTTCGAGTCCCGGTGGTGCCATGGTTGTTTGTAGGGGTTCGGAATCCACTTTAAACCGTAGATCCTCGTCTAATATGATTGTTGGTTTGATTTGATTTGTCGCTGTACGGTCATTTGCACTCACTTTGGGCTAATTAGACCGGGACCTACAGTTTAACGTGGATTCCGAACCACTCACAAACATCCATGCCACAGCCAGGATTCGAACCTGAAGTCTGGGGTACCAAAGGCCAGAGCGCTAGCCAGTTGTCATCAGATCGGCTGGTCAGTAGTTCAATATGACTGAAGATTATTGGGCGTAGTTCTGATATGCCTACCCCGTAAAGAGTCATCTTCTGTCTCGAAATCTAATAGTGGGCAAACTGTCTTGGCTCCCATGGGGCTGTGGCGCCAATGAAGAATTATAACAATTCTTTTTGTTAGAAGGTCCCCCAGTCATAAAATCGGTTTAAAAATTTTTTTTTTTGTGAATAACTCATCAGTTTTCCCTCATGTATTAGAACACACTTAAAGCTATCTTTATGGGACATTTGAAGAAGGAGTCTTAAGAGAAATTAATAGTTGATGTTATTCATTTTTTTTTAATCAAAATTTGAAAAATAAATATTTAAAAAAATTATAATATCATTAATGTAGAATATTAAATTTACATGAAAGCTTACTTTATGGCAAATAAAATAAGAATCAAAGTAAAATGTAAGTGAATTTATAACCTTGAATGTGGTTCAAGATGGAGAATGTGGTTTATAAAAAAAACCCCACATATGCAAATTTTTGAAAGCTCTTAACTTTTGCATTTTTTATTTCTAATTTCGAAATAAATCATAAAGGTAAAACCAACGACAGAAATTTTTAAAAATTATTATCGATTATTGAATATTTATGGACCTTGTTCACAGCTAATCTGCCAAATTTCATTTCAACTTCATTAGATGTGTAAAAAATCTAACATATATATTTTTAAAGTTTATAAGAAGTCCACATAGAATTATTTTAGAATCCTCCTTTAATTTTTCTGTTAGTCAAAATCAACAGGGAGAGTGACTTCTGACGTTTTATTGGCGAGAAAGAAATGTGAAGTAAAAAAATAATTCATGATTTGGTTTGTCGCTGTACGGTCATTTTATGCATATTCATACTAAAGCCATAAATCTATTTAGTAATCCATAAGCGCTTGGCACTAACGCTCACTTAATACATCGATTCCTTGTTATGTGCGAATTAGAACATTTACCAACGCATGCTTAACGAGTGGCTAGCTCTCTGGCACTCGGTGCCCCAGGTTTCGGGTTCGAGTCCCGGCGGTGGCATGGATGTGAGTAGTGGTTCGGAATCCACTTTAAACAGTAGGTCCCGGTCTAAGACGATCGTAGAGCATTGTGGAGAATGACGTATTAAATAGGAAAAACGAACTGTTCCTATATAGTGATTAGGGGATTATAGTCCTTGTTGCTTCGCTCCCCATAGTCCCCATATACCATAGTCCCTATAGTCCCCATATACTCCTTAGATTCATTTAACGCATGTTTAATAGGCATTCTAAAATTAGCCCCTATTAGCAGCCATACATAAAGATATATTAATATGCTATAAGCTGGAAAATTTATGGCATGTATAAGTGCAAAACGGAGTCTACCTACTTTTATAACACTTTATCGGACAAACATCATTCAAAAATGGAGGGAAAATCTCTCACGACATATCATATCTGCAACAAACTTTGAGGACAACATTTAAGATCTCGTACAACTGATGGCATGATGGCAGTTAAAATTTATTTAATCACATTTATTGATTTTTTTTCAATATTTCTTTATTTGATGATGCCATATCAAAGTTTTAAAATTCGTTTAAATACATTTTTAAATGAAACTTGTGTTCTTTTTAGTCTCGTTCCTTTTTGCATTAAATGTCATTAAAGATTTTTTATTGTTTACTTGTTCCATTCGACAATGTATTTATAAATAATTAAAAGAATGTGATTTCTTTTGCACGTGAATTCATAGATAGGTTTAAACAATTGTATTGTTCAAATTGCCAATTATGTTATTCACCAATTATATATTCAGCAATTTCCAAATGTATAACTTTTCAAAAACTGCAAATTGCCTGATATATAGCCAGATATATAGATATCGCGGTTTGAACAATTATATTCTTCAAATTGCCGATTACATTGTTGCAATTGCCGGATATATAACTTTTCAAAAACCTTTTATGCAGTAAAAAACAAAAAAAAAAAAAAAAAAAAAATAGAGATTTTGGATCTTCTTATAATTTGATGGGGGCCTAGTATCCGAGTGACTAGCGCTCTGGCACTAGGTGCCACAGGTTTCGAGTTCGAGTTCCGACGGTGCCATGGATGTTTGTAGTAGTTCAGAATCTTCCTTAAACAGTAGATCCCAGTCTAATATGACTGTAGGCCATAGGGCTGACAAACCTACACCTGTAAAAAGTGGAAAACACCTCTTGTTTCTGGATCCAGCAGTAGGCAGATTGCCGTGGACTGTAGTGGAGGGGAGTTTGTTTATATTAATACGCTTTTATTAGTTTCACCTGTATGTTTGTATGTATGTAACTGACTCTTTTTGAGCTCGATTTTGCCCTACTTTAAGTGATCAAATTTAATTTAAACGTTGTAGACTTATCAAGAACCGACGACACTAAAATATTTTGATAAGTTTATTATCTCATCAGGATTAGGATCGCCAGGATGAGTGATTTTATTTTAACTTATGAAGAGCAATTTAACCCATGTAGAATGAAAGTACCTGAGACATTCAAACCTACGTGGGACAGTAGCACAACGGACAACGCGCCTGACTACGGATCAGGATATTCCGTGTTTGAATCCTTGCTGGCTCTACCTATTCGCATTTAGCCTTTGTTTTACTCACAATTAAATTATTGTAAGAACTATAGTTCCAGTCCTCCGTACCGGGACCTCATTTAAATATTATAGTTTAAAAACACGCTTTTAGAGTTAATCAATCTAAAAAGTAAAACATAATTATTAACATAAGAATAAAATGACTGACGAGAAAATGAATGTCACTGTTCTAAAACCGTGGGTGCTTTGTATGACATTTTTAAACTAACTCTGCATTTCGGAATGAAACTAGTGAAAAATTATAACGATTGATATCGAGCACCCCACGCTTTTAGAACAGTGACATTCATTTTCTCGTCAGCCATTTTATTCTTATGCTAACAATTATGTTTTACTTTTTAGTTCGATTAACTCTAAAAGCGTGTTTTTTAGTTTTTTTAAACCATAATTTATTTTTGCAATAATGTGCTGCCGAGAAGTTTGTATGTAATATCATACCTTTTTTTTTCAATAATGTGTACTCAATCAGAAAAGATGATATCTTTGCTAATTTATCAAGGTAGTGAAAAGTACGGGCCTGATGGCCGAGTGTCTAACGTTCGGCGACACAAACTTCTGTTTCAAGTCCCGGCAATACCGAGGTTGTTTGTAGTGGTTCGGAATCTACTTAAAACAGTAGGTGCCTGTCTAATATTACTGTTGAGCGTAAGGTTGACACCCTTATGCTGTAAAAAGAAACCATTTCCTGTCTTGAAATCTATCAGCAGGCAGACGGCCTTGGCCCACCATGGGCTGTAGCGCCAAGGAGTTAGTTAGTCATAATTTGATGATGATTATATTGCTTGGTAGTTATTAAATAATAATCCCTTTATTTCTATTGAAAATTATGAATGAATCATTATAGGGTGATTCTGTATTTTTATCATCAGATAAGATATAATGATAATATCAGGAAGATAAATGGTTGTCAATTTTTATCTCCCCTTTTTATCAGCAGTTAAAAAATTTTGACTTTGTTGCGGTTTCACTCCATGTAGTCTTCTGCCTTATTAGATGCAGACTAAATACCGTAGGACTTTTATCTACTAGACTTTTAGGAAAAATTAGTCATAATAAGGCTTAAATGCCTTGCCATAAAGGCATTTGGTCATGTCTAGTCAAAAAAATACTTGTATCTTCATTTGGAAATATCTTTAAATTAGTCTCTTTTACTTGTGCTTGTGAATAATTGAAATGAAAAATAATTATTTACAATTAAGTTTGGTTTGTCGCTCTACGGTCATTTTGTACACACTTTGGGCTAATTAGACTAGGATCTACAATTTAGTGGATTTCGAACCATTCACAAACATCCATGCCATCTCCAGGATTCGAACCTGAAGCCTGTGGTACCAAAAAGGTCAGAGCGCTAACCAATTGGCCATCAGACCGTTATTTAAAGTTACAGATTTGATAAACCGAAATTATTAAAAGTCAGTGATTGAATTTCACGAGTTGATCAATAAAAATAAATAATAAACTCGGTATTTATTTTTTCAAAATAATGGACTTGACTATCTACTATGTGTATTTTTAAATGTTATTATAATATTTTAATTGTTAACTGTAATATGTTTCATATTGGCTTTGGTTCACAGTTCTTATTGACTTTTAATATTGAAGAGACATCAATTAACATTTTTTCACTACGTACCTTTCTATTTTTAGTATTTTTAAATTGATTAAATATGATTGTCATCATTAAAAATTCTTGTCACAATTAAAAAATTTAAATCATATCACAAGGTAGATGACTTTATAACCGCGTGTTTGAATAAGAGTGGTGGTATTTCAAATTTAAGTCGCAGATAAATAAACTTGTTTAATTACTTATTTAATAATATTTTTATAATAAGTATTGAGACAAATTTCTGGAGGATTTTAAAATAGTTTTAGTATACTACAATCATTAGTTTTTTGTAATTTTTTAATGGCTCCTCCGAGACTCGAACCCGATACCTGTGGTATGGAACGCCAAAGCGCTAGCCACTCGATCCTCAGGCCCCTATTCTAATATGACTGTAGAGCGTTGGGGGTAGGGCGGACAATACTATTCCGTAAAAAGAAAAGCATCTCCTGTCTAGAAATCTACCAGTTATCAGAGTGCTTTGGCCCCTCATGAGGCTGTTGCGCAAATGATGATGATGATTATATAATAACATACAGAGTTTGTTATTTAAAAAAAAATATTGTTGTAAATATTTTGGAAAATTATTGAAATTTGATAATCCAGTTCAGTTTGTCATTGCTATCTGTTATGAAGTGGAAATTATGGCTTTTATTTTTTTTTAAGAAAACCGACACATATTTTATTTCTACTAATCCAAAAATTAGAGAGAATAAATTGGACTATAAAAACTGATTGCTAAAGAGGCCATCTTTATTAGTTTCTTATTTAAATCAATAATTCAATTCCTACTATTAGTTCAATATTTATATATCTTGTTCAAATTTTCAATATTTCATAAAATACTTTTCATTCATCCACTCACGTTCAAATACATTTTTTTGAACTCGTAGTGGATGACACTGGATGTGAATACAGTTTTTCAAATATTAATTCAGTAATTAAATTAAATTAATTCATTTTAGTTTTATATGGGAGAAAAAAAAATTTCTCTTATATAAAATATTTAGCAGGATATAAATTTAGGACTAAATACCGTCAGTGGCGAAGAGTGTAGATAGCTAGAAAAACATTTCTTTTTCAGACTTTTTTTCATGCTGGATTCTAGTCTGAATCGAGGAGGTAACAAAATGGAAAATGAAACATGTGAATAAATGAGTAAGAGAAATGGAAAGTATGTATGTGACAAAGAGAATTTTTCTAACTTAAAAAATGAATGAAAATTATTTATAAAGGACTTTCTGCAATAGAGTGAAAAAAAAAAAAATGAAGGAATTGACTTTAAAATATTTTTATATTACTTGTTTATAATTTTCCATTCGAAATAATCAAGCTTTGTTACATAATTAATTATGAAGCTTTAATTAAAAAAAATTATTGAATTAAAAATACAATAAAAATTTCCTAATTCGAAAATATTGCATGCTAAAAATTTTTTTCATGAAATTAAAATTTATTTAATTGTTTTTAATTTATTTTTTTAAAATTCTAAGTTTTATAAAAAAATAAATAATCCAGGGGCTGAAACTCCAAATGGAAATGGTCGAAGTATACTCCTTCTGGTAATAGTGTTGAGATATTTTAGTCGTCTGCCAACATGACGTCACTTATCGAGTTGTGTCGTTGCCATGGCAACCCCGAATTTTGTTTCTCACTCGGCTGCCGTCTGCATGTATGAATGCATTTTTAATAGCCGTGGCTCTTTACAGAATCCGAAAGGCTCACTTATCCACATTGTTATCTTATCTTATCGATAATATTATAAAAAACTTGATAACAGGACTTAAAAAATATAAATTATATATTATTTAAAATAAAAAAAAATAATAATATAAATTTAAAATATATATTATTTCAATTTTTACCGTTTGAATTCTTAATAAATTACTGCAAAAATAACATAATTTTTCCCTTTTCTAGAACAGGGTGGCCAACAAAAATGATATTATAAGAAAACTCGATAACAGGATTAAAAAAATATCTTTAATTATTTTAAATCTTTAATTATTTAAATTTTTACCGTTTTTGAATTCTTAATAAGTTACTGCAAAAACAAGTAATGTAAAAAATAATTTTTAAAGTCAATTATTACTTTTTTTCACTCTATTGCAGAAAGTCCTTTATAAATAATTTTCGTTCATTTTTTAAGTTTATCTGGCGCCATCTATTGGTAGATATATTCAACTTAAATCTAAAATTAATTAATTAAATTTAATTACTAAATTAATATTTGAAAAAAAAAAAAAAAAACTGTACTCAACATTCAGTGTCATTCACTACAAGTTAAAAAAAAATGTATTTGAACCTGAGTGGATGAATAAAAAAAGTATTTTATAACGATTGAAAATTTGAACAAGATATAGAGTGTGAGCTAATAGAAGGAATTGAATAACACAAATTTTCCTTTTTCTAGAACAGGGGTGAGCAGCCCAAATGATATTATAAGAAAACTCGATAACAAGATTAAAAAATCTTTGGTTATTTTAAATCTTTAATTATTTAAATTTTTAACCGTTTGAATTCTTAATAATTTACTGAAAAAATTTTTTCCTTTTGTCTAGACCAGGGATGGCCAACTCAAATTATCTTGCGGGCCATTTTGGAAATGCATCCTAACTCCAAGGGCCTCATAGAAAATTATATATCCCTATATTATATTTAGATCCACCACAGACATTTTTATATTCATATTACAACCTGTTATATTAGATGCGCGCTCATCATGAGTTCGTAGAATTTAATTTAATTATTCTGTGAACTCATCAATAAAACAGGCAATATCTGTCCTATATTCGCAAGAATAGTATTTTAAAATCAAAGTTAATTTTTTTTCATCATTTCGGCAGTTCATTTTTGAATATAGGGATGCACACATAATGTATTTTTTTTTTTTAATGCATTGGTTTTCACTACTTTGGCCATTATGAAATAAAGATATTTTCTCAAATACTGCTCAATTTTGTAAATTCATAATTAATTGCTTAATTTATTTTTAAAACTTAATGAACTAAAAAAAAAAAAAAGGTTAGAAAGTAAAATTACAAATAAAATTATTATTTTAAAATCTTGCTTATTTTCAGAACATTAGTTCGTATCTCGATAATGATAAAAAGTAAATAAACTTAAAAAACTGAAATCTTTTCTCGAATTTCAATTTATCATGTGTGAACATACTTTGTTGGACAAATACAAGGGGAGTATAGCAATGTTCAATACTCCAAGAAATTTATGAAGCAATTGGTCAGAATACTGTAAGAACTGGAGTTCTGCACTTTAGGGTTTTGTTCATTTGGCGACTTTTTCCCTTGCTGTTTACGCCAAATCACCTCCTAAACAAACAAAATGGCCGCTGAGATTACAAAATACTGCGGTTTGTGGCCGATTTGGTTGTCCGGTTTGTGGTTAGCGCTCTGGCGATCGGTACAACAGGTTTCGGGTTCCAATCCCGACGGTGCCATGGATGTTTGCAGGGGTTCGGAATCCACTTTAAGCCGTAGGTCCCCAGTCTCATATGACCGTAGAGCGTCACAGAGCCCAATCAGACTTCTCACCCACATCATTCCCAAACTGTAAAGGGGCAACTCAGCTCTAGGCACAGTGATGTGGATGGTATAGTGGTAGTAGTAGATTCCATTTGGCGCGGAATAAAGAGACTTGGCAAAATCGCAATCCCAAAGTGCAGATTCCCCACAAGAACAATCAAATTCAATAACAACAAAGATATAATAAATTTTAATATTTATGAAGAAATTGTTCAAGTACTACAGGAAGCCCTACCCAATTCAGACAGAGAAGTCTGTTAAGTGAAGGTTCAATTAACTTTCATAGACATACACTAATTCTTAGACCCTATTTTGAGGAAATTGAAACAACAATCTGTTTCTATTTTGACAGCCAGACCATTCAATATGAACTAATAGAGCACGTGACTTGATCTGGGTCGATCGTTACATTTAGCAATATATATTTCATGCCAGTATTAAAACGCACGTAAATAAAATCACGTGAAAATCAGCGTTTATTTTTAATAAAAGTTTTTAAAAGGAAAGTTTCTAGTGCTGTTCGAGGAAATTAATCTGTTTTAAATGATAACTCTTATACTCTTACTTAGTTTTTATTCGTGAGCTTCACTTTTTATCCAACCAGGACAACATCATGTTCACACATGATAATAAATATCTGTATAAAGACACTAAACATGAAGTTAACAATTATTAATTAAATTAATTAACCTTGTTGCT
Source organism: Caerostris extrusa (assembly GCA_021605095.1). NCBI lineage: Eukaryota > Metazoa > Arthropoda > Arachnida > Araneae > Araneidae > Caerostris > Caerostris extrusa. The sequence continues at coordinate 66,541 of BPLR01005719.1, read as the reverse complement.
CATAGTCTTTATATAGATATTTATTTCTCGAAATTCTAACAATATATCTAACCATCTTTTTTTGTTGTTGTTACTGCTGAATATCGGTGCTCCCTACATACATGGCACGAATAGTCCACAGATGGCTGATGAGACCCATCAGTGAATTCAAACTTATTCTTCTGAATGTCAGTTGTTCATGGTACTGCTAGGCCACGAGTTAAGGTTTGTCACATTGCACAACAATCGCGAATAAGCTATTAATGGCTGATGAGCACCATCAGTGGATTCAAACCTTTTCTTCTGCACGTCAGCTGTGCATGGTATTACTAAACCACTAGGTTTGTAGGAGCCTGAATGGCCGAGTGTATAGCGCTCTGGCGCTCGGTGCCACAGGTTTCAGGTTTGAGTCCCGGCGGTGCATGGATATTTGAAGTGGTTCAGAATCCACTTTAAGCCGTACGTCCCAGTCTCATATGACTGTAGAGTGTCCCGGAGGCAAGTCAAACTTCTACCTACGGCTGCTCCATCACAACAGAAGCTGCTCCCTTTCCTTCAACTATGAGTCCATACAGGTTCGTGGACGTTTCTTATCCCACCTGTTAGATATCTAGACCAACAATAACAACATATATTTACAAGGTAAAAAAACCTATATAAAACATATATAGGTTTATTATATAGGTTATATATATAGGTTTTTGCCAAGTATAGGTATTGGTTTTTTTTTATATAGGTATAGGTTATATATACACTGAAGTGACAAAAGTCATGGGATAGCAATATGCAAATTTTCAGAGGGCAGTAGCATCGCGTAGAACAGGTATAAATGCGCAGTGCTTTCGCAGAGCTTTCATTTCTGATCAAGTTATTCATGTGAAGAGGTTTTGACGTAATGATGACCGCACGACGGGAATTAACAGACTTTGAACGCGGAATGTTAGTTGGAGCTAGACGCATGGGCCATGCCATTTCGAAAATCGTTAGGGAATTCAACATTCCCAGATAAACTGTGTCACGAGTGTGGCAGTATGACATTTCAGGCATAACATCCCACCATGGACAGCGCAGTGGTCGACCGCCTGCACTTAACGACCGAGACCGGCGACGTCTGCAAAGAGTCGTAAATTCTAACAGACAAGCAACACTGCGTCAAATAACCGCAGAAATCAATGTGGGACGTACAAGGGACTTGTCTGTTAGAACTGTGCGGAGAAATTTGGCTTTCTTGGGGTATTCCAGCAGAAGACCGACTCGAGTGCCTTTACTGACAGAACGACATCGCTTGCAGCGACTCTCGTGGGCACGTGAGCATATCGGTTGGTCCCTAGATGAATAGAAAACCGTGGCCTGGTCCGATGAGTCACGATTTCAGTTGGTAAGAGCTGATGGTAGGGTTCGAGTGTGGCGCAGACCCCACGAAGCCATGGACCCAAACTGTCAGCAAGGCACTGTTCAAGCTGGTGGTGGCTCCGTAATGGTGTGGGCTGTTTTTTCATGGCATGGACTTGGTCCTCTGGTGCGACTGGACCGAACATTGACTGGAAATGCTTATGTTCAGCTACTTGGAGATCACTTTGCAGACATTCATGGACTTCATGTACCCAAACAACGATGGGATTTTTAAGGATGACAATGCGCCATGTCACCGGGCCACAACTGTTCGCGATTGGTTTGAAGAACATTCTGGACAATTCCAACGAATGATCTGGCCACCTAGATCGCCCGACATGAATCCCATCGAGCATTTATGGGACATCATCGAGAGGTCTGTTCGTGCCCAAAATCCTGCACCATCAACGCTTTCACAATTATGGACGTCTATCGAGACAGCATGGCTCAATATTCCTGCAGAAGACTTCCAACGACTTGTTGAGTCCATGCCACGTCGAGTTGCTGCACTTCGCCGGGCGAAAGGAGGGCCGACACGATATTAAGAGGTATCCCATGACTTTTGTCACTTCAGTGTATATGGGGGCCAAGCGCTCTGGCACTCAGTACCACAGGTATCGGGTTTGAATCCCGGCGGTACCATGAACGTTTGTAATAGTTCAAAATCCACTTTAAACTGTGCGTCTCGGTCTAATAGGATCGTAGAGCGTTGTGGGGGTAGGGTTACTTGCGTCTGTAGCATATCTTCAAGCTACACGTGCCCCTTGGGTAGTGCTAAATGAGTCACAGCTGTGCAGCCCTAGTTTATGGCATAAAGATTATGTCTCTGTATTGCCAGCTGCATTAGAACAACGAGTTATGTTTGTCCCGTTGCAAAACAATCGCGAATAGCCCAAAAATTCCAACTATTTAATCCCTTTGCAACTCAGATTTGAGAATCACTTTTGTAAAAAAATGTTAAATGAAACACTTTTTCGAAAATCTAGTATTGCTCTCTTTTAATTTCAGAAAGCTTTCCATTTTAAGCAGCTTAGGATCAGAAAAACTCCCTCTCCGTGCAGTAACTAACAGTAGTCACTAGTTCTGTTTTAACTATTTCCTTTAAAGAAATAAATAAAACAATTTAAATGCTGCGCTGATCTCTGTGATTCTCTGAACTCTGGCGTGAATCGGAGCCTCGCGATGACGTCAAAGTCTAGCTATGACGTCAGAAGTCTTATTGTCCGTCGGTCGTTATTTTATTCTCGAGTAAGATATGTTTCGAGGCTGTTCCTGTGTTGGGTTTTACGTGTTTATTTATAGGTTATTTCGTAAAAGAGTTGTGGCAATGCTTTTGAAGAAGGGAATAGAAAGAAAAAGAATTGTGTATAGTAAAAGATAAAAATTCATACTGAATCTAAAATATGGGAATTGAGGATATTTTAAAGCATATCTCAATATTGGATGGTTTGAAATATAGTTATATTTAAATACAGTAGAACCTCTGTAAGTGGAACTTCAAGGAAGACGTCAAATAATTCGACTTATTTAGGATTTCGACTTACGCTGATTTTGTAAGGAAATATTCGACTTGTAGGGGTTTTTCTTTCTGACTTATTTTGAGATAGAGAGATAAAATAAATAAAAATTCAAGTTACAGTGGTAATAAACAGGTTTATTTGCAACTTAAAAGTTATAGTATGTACTACAATAAAAAATCAAAATAACTCCGAAACAACCTTTAAATTAAAAATACTATGTATTAAAAAGTCAATTATTTATTTATTTATTTGCTTTAGACAATTCGATCGTTCTCTATTTATTGCTAGAGTTCAAATGAAATCAATAGCAATAATAAGAATTATAATAAGAATATTTCATAGAATTGGTTATTCTATTTATCGTATACTCATACATTGTTTTCAAAGAAACAATGACGTGCATTGTCGGCAAATCCTTAAAGTCGGTAACTTATTTTTCTTTGAGCTATAGAGGTCATTAGTTTGAAATGATCGAGTTGTAAAATTTGTTGTAAAATCGAACATTGCTAATGTTCGAGATACAGAGGTCCAATTTTTTTTTTCGAGTTACGTAGGGAAAATATATACAAAAATGGCTTGTGGGGATTGACTCATTATTTTGACTTATAGAGGGTTGAAATTTCGAGTCATGGAGGTTTTGGGGCTTGAAGGAAAGGGATCAAAATTTTTTTTTTTCGAATTTTGAAGGTTTTCGACTTATCGAGGTTCGACTTAAAGAGGTTCTACTGTATTTAAATACTTTGATATTTATGAATTATGGTTTAAATTGATAGGCTGTGAAACACGGACTTTGGCAAGATCTGATGAGGCCCATTTATACCTAAATGAAATTTTTATCAAGATACACCCAATGTTACCTTACGCACTTACACTTTTGAATCAGTACTTAGTTTTAAATACTTGGAATCAGAAATTAATTGACATAATAATATCTCACCTAAAATAAACAAGTAATATATATATATAAAAAAAAGTCAGTTTCTACTTTTTTTTTTTTTTCACTATATTGCTGAATGTCCTTCATAAATAAAGTTGAAATTTTCCTCTTATATCTGGCGCCATCTATTGGTAGATACATACAACTTAAATCTAAAAAAAAAACTAAAATTAATGAATTAAATTTAATGAATGAATTAATATTTGAAAAAACTGTATTAACATTAAGTGTTTATCCACTACACGTTTCAAAAAATGTATTTGAACTTAAGTGGATGAATAAAAATATTTTATTAGCAATTGAAAATTTGAACAAGATATATATAGCGAGTATGTAAACTAATAGTAGGAATTGAAAAACGGAATTGTGTCTGCCAATAAGGCATTTTATGGGCTGTTTAAATCACAGTTCATAAGCAGAAAAACTCAATTTTTGTTATATAAGACCCTTATTAGACCTATTTTGGTCTATGATTCTGAAACATGGACTTTGGAAAGATCTGATGAGGCCCATTTGGGTATATATGAGCGAAAAGAGTTATTAAGTTAAAGGGCTATTCTTGGAGGTGTTAGGGGGAAAGTGATTCTTGGAGAAGACGGCGCAACGCAGAAATTTATAAATGCTATAAAAACCAAATATCATAAAATTTATTAAGATCAATAAATTAAATTGGGCTGCTCATGTATTTAGAGTGAATGATTTAAACCCTGTTAAAAAGACTCGTTTTGGCAAAGCCACAGGGACAAAAAAAAAAGAAGAGGACTACCCGAGTTGTGATAGATAGACACAGTTGAAAAACATTTTGCTGTGCTAAAGGTTAAGAATTGGAGGACCCTTGTCACCCAGAGTATACACTGAAGTGACAAAAGTCATGGGACAGCAATATGCAAATTTTAAGATGGCAGTAGCATCGCGTAGAACAGGTATAAATGCGCAGTGCTTTCGCAGAGCTTTCATTTCTGTTCACGTTATTCATGTGAAGAGGTTTTGACGTGATGATGACCGCACGACGGGAATTAACAGACTTTGAACGCGGAATGTTAGTTGGAGCTAGACGCATGGGTCATGCCATTTCGGAAATCGTTAGGGAATTCAATATTCCCAGATCCACTGTGTCAAGTGTGTGTCGAGAATATGACATTTCAGGCATAACATCCCACCATGGACAGCGCAGTGGTCGACCGCCTGCACTTAACGACCGAGACCGGCGACGTCTGCAAAGAGTCGTAAATTCTAACAGACAAGCAACACTGCGTCAAATAGCCGCAGAAATCAATGTGGGACGTACAAGGGGACTTGTCTGTTAGAACTGTGCGGAGAAATTTGGCTTTCTTGGGCTATTCCAGCAGAAGACCGACTCGAGTGCCTTTATTGACAGAACGACATCGCTTGCAGCGACTCTCGTGGGCACGTGAGCATATCGGTTGGTCACTAGATGAATGGAAAACCGTGGCCTGGTCCGATGAGTCACGATTTCAGTTGGTAAGAGCTGATGGTAGGGTTCGAGGTGTGGCGCGGACCCCACGAAGCCATGGACCCAAACTGTCAGCAAGGCACTGTTCAAGCTGGTGGTGGCTCCGTAATGGTGTGGGCTGTTTTTTCATGACATGGACTTGGTCCTCTGGTGCGACTGGACCGAACATTGACTGGAAATGCTTATGTTCAGCTATTTGGAGATCACTTGCAGCCATTCATGGAATTCATGTACCCAAACAACGATGGGATTTTTATGGATGACAATGCGCCATGTCACCGGGCCGCAACTGTTCGCGATGGGTTTGAAGAACATTCTGGACAATTCTAACGAATGATCTGGCCACCTAGATCGCCCGACATGAATCCCATCGAGCATTTATGGGACATCATCGTGAGGTCTGTTCGTGCCCAAAATCCTGCACCATCAACGCTTTCACAATTATGGACGTCTATCGAGACAGCATGGCTCAATATTCCTGCAGAAGACTTCCAACGACTTGTTGAGTCCATGCCACGTCGAGTTGCTGCACTTCGCCGGGCGAAAGGAGGGCCGACACGATATTAAGAGGTATCCCATGACTTTTGTCACTTCAGTGTACATGGAAATCTCTTCAAAAGAAAGCCTTGGCCTATTCAAGGCTTTCGTGCTATTGATGATGACGATGAGTTTAAATTGATTATGTATAACAAATAATAGAAGAAATCTTCATGTAATTCGATTTAAATTACTTTTATATGTCGTTGAAAAATATGAGTAACTGAACCTCTTTACGTTCAATATCAAAAATAAACATACAAATATTTAAAAAAAAAAAAATTTCAATACTTATTAAAAATTTTTTCAATATTTATTAAAAATTTGCAAATTTTATTAAACTATTATTCAGTAAAGACTGTATTGATGCCTACGTGATTGAAAAAGGGTTTAGGCTTAAAAAAGATTCCAAATGTTTAAAGAGCTGATAGTCAGTATGAGACAATTTTGGTAAGTACAGTAAATGGGGCAGAACTTCAACGTTTTTGTTTTTGAAAAGTGACTTGTGAAACACGAAGTTGCTATAATGAAATAGAATAACGCCTTTCCGATTCACCAACGCTGATTTTGATCACAACAATTTATGATGTACAATATCCATTTGTTGATAATAATGCTATACATTAATTGTTTGACCTATTCTTTGGTAGCTGAAATCGATGACTGTGTTTAACCTATGTAACCTAACACGTAACCCTTAACCTGTGTGTAACCTAACCTGTAATCCTTAACCTGTGTGCAACCTAACCAGTGTTTGACCTATTCCTAGGCAACTCCTTTGATTCCACCAGAACATTGTCTCCTTTGGATATAGCCTTGCCTTGGGTGCATGTTTGAGCTTACTGTGCATTTGACCTATTCCTAGAAAGCTGTAAAGGAAACTCCCTTTAGTTCACCAAACAGTCATCATTGTCTTCATAACATGATATGGGGGCTTGTTTAGGCTTTTCATCTGCATCTAGTCATTGTGCTGAGTGTTTACGATTATGGTACAGTATCCACTTTTCATCACAACTAATGGTACGGTCCAAAAAGAAACAATTATCTTTGCCGAATACTGAATGATGTGCAAATCTACAAGTATTGTCATTTCAACCCATCAGTCAATTCGTGCGGAACCCCGTTGTCAATTTTTTTTACCTTTCAAGCAATGTAAGATGTATCGGAAACTGTTGCTATACTTATTCCAAGATCAACAGCAAGTTTTGTAACAATTATTGTTCAGAACTTCAGTTCAACTTTTGTCGTCAGAACATCATTAAAGAGGTCTTCCACAGTGTTCATTTTCAAAGCTGGGGAATGATGGCTGAGTGGCTAGCGGTCTAGCCACTCACGCTGGGTACCACCAGGCTTCAGGTTCGAGTCCCGGCGGTGCCATGGATGTTAGTAGCAGTTCGGAATCCACTTTAAACCGCGGGTGCAAGTCTAATAGATCCTAGAGCTTTGTGGGGGTAGTGTTACTGGCGTCCGTAGCTTATCTTCAAGCTACGCATGCTTCCTGGGTAGTGCTGAATGAGTAACAGCGGTGCAGCCCCCTTGTTTATCGCATAAGTGATAACTGTCTCTGTATTGCCAGCTGCATTAGAACATTTTCAAAGCTCATTATCTTCTTGTTGGATCTTCTCAAACCATCCTCTCATTGTGAATCCATTAACTGTATCATTCCTAAATTTAATGTTTTTTTTTTCGGTAGCAATGTCCATGCTTATATTAATACAGACAAATTATTCATACTTTGCCTATTTTGCGGGATTTCGTGTTTATATTTTTTTATGATTTTCTAAAATTTTTGAAATGGATACGCGAATAAAATATACCATTAAGAAGATTACAAATAACCAATAAAATAATAATTATAACAAATGAGAATGTTATATATCATTTTATTGCCTGTAACTAATACTGGTAATTATATATTTTATAGAACGTTACTTAATACAAAAAGTTAATTTTATGTGGAACCAGCCAATACTTTTATTTAATCTGGACAATGCAATCTGCAAAGAATTATTATAATGTTTGTTTAGGCAACAACAACAACAACAAAAAAAGAAAGTAAATAAACATTTTTTTTTTAACAACTATATTTAGAGATTGAATATTCTTGAAATACTCCATTTTGTACGTTAGCAGTATATTGAAGTTATTCATAAAAATAATAGTTACATTTTTGTTTCTACATGCATCACATTTAATTCAGTTTCATAACATCAATTTATTCTGCATTTGAAATGTTTTTTACATCATGTGTCGATAGATGGCAGCACTGATTTTAGAATTTTGATATAAGAATTTATCATTTATAAATATTATTTGAAAATTATTATTAATTATTTCTCTAACAAAACTGAAAACTCATACCAGTTATGTTGCCAAAAGTGAATAATATATAAAAGTAAGTGCTTTTAAGAAGAAAAATTTCTTTTGATTTCAGTTTTCGGACTATATTCAATATAAGCAGATTTCTGCAATTCTATATTGAAAAATTTCAAAATTAAATATTTTTTTTTATCATTTTTTATTATTACTTAATATTTGTTTCTTTAACATAATATTAAAATTCTTAATAGATTCTTCGAGTGTTTATTATTTCCTGTTTTATGCAATGCTAATTTCAGTACAAATATTTTTATATTACTTTTAAAAAATCGCTCTTTATTTAATAACTTTTGCAGCATTCTCGTAAGAAACTTTTATTGCCTTTCATGTGATAAGTATGATGTATATACAAAATTATATTTATATATTAATGGTTTTGATGTTAATAATCAATCAAAGTGGCCATCGGATATAATATATAAAAATTTTATTTCCCGTGCAATTTCATTGGAGAAAGAATTAAGTTTATAAAATAGTTTCCATTTGAAATTTTATTGTGAATCTAATGTTATTCAAATATGGGGTCTCAAAAAAAAAAAAAAAATGAAAAATTATAACAAAAACAATAAAAATAAAATTAATAAATACAATAACAATGTAAGATTAGTTAATATTTTTAAACATATATTTATTATGCAATTATTCTAACCTATGCGATGAAAATCTATTAATTAGCTAAATAATAAAAATAAAAATTATTTTTTAAAAATACTTAAAAATTAAAATAATAATAATAATAATAAAAAATAATAAACGTAAGATGATGCATAAAAATAATTAATTCTAACCAATTATTAACAGAAATCACCCTTTTAAAAGAAAATTGCAATTATTTACCGATAAATCATAAATTTGAAAATATTTAGTAGAGTAACTAACTATAAATAAGCAGTAAAATAATAAATTAAAAACTCTGTAGTGTCAAAAGAATTCCAGTTTAGAGTCATAATAAACAAGTGTTCGTCACAGCAAATTTTCAAGATTGAATTAGTTTATATCTTTCAACAGTAAAAAAAATGGTTACGAATCTAAATTAAGTCTTGCTTTTTTGTGATTGCTTTCTTTATTTTCCAGTTTATTTTGCTTACCATTTGGTTAAATAAAATATATTCTTCGTTATACAACATTACTGTTTGTGGAACATAAATATTTTAAATCTATCAAATTCAATAATTCAAAATCAAATAATTTAATTGAAATTTATTTTTAAACAAGCAAACAAAGGCGTTACAATTAAATTTTATAACAATTAAGAAGGCCATAACATTGCTGAGTATATTGTTGATAATGAAAATAACTATTATTATTATTAATATTTATATAGTAATTTCTTTAAATTTGTAAAAATATTTTTCATTTATTAAAATATAACTGAATGTCTATCTAATCGCATGTGATGTAAATTTAATTAAGGCTTTAAAATAATTAACTTAGATTATCGTTATTTCTTCAGCTTTTTCTTTTATATATGAGAAATTTTTAATCTAAAACCAAAGTATTTTTATATAGCCGTATTGCAATTATTTGTACCATCTTTTTATATAAAAATTAAACAAAAGTATCGCCGATAGATGGCAGTAGTGCTTCACATATTCGTAAGGAAATGAAACAGACACAAATGACGCAATATCGTTTCAGAATAAGAAACAGATAGCATCCATATGCTTAAATCTATATAAATGATTTTTCTAAGTGCTATTTTTTTCTCATTTTCAGTCTACTTTTGTGCATATATTTATATTTAACGTTTATTTTATTAATGTAAAGAAATATTAATATTTATTAAGGTTTTTAAATTTCAAGATTTAGTTTTATTTTGTAATAGAAAATCTAAATTACATTAAAAGGCTTTAAACAATTATTTGTATTTATTTTTTATGTATTTTTACGAACAAATATTACTCTTTATTCAAAATTTCATATTCTTACAATGAAGGTTTTTTTTTAAATTTTTTATTTATTTAATTGTTTTTTCAATCATCCTACAAAAGGTTTTTCAAAATTATAGAATTTTATGATTAACCGTTTGAAATAAGTAGGATAAAAAAAAAAAAAAATGCATTTTATTTATATAATAGAAACAAAGTTAAAAACTAATTTTTAAAAGTAAAACACGTTTTTATTTATTTATTTTTTTTGCAATTATGGACTTAAAAATAAACTCAATTCCTTATAATTAAATACAATTAATAACAGTTGCAATATAAATTTACATTGCTCAATAAAAGAGTAAATTTTTTTATGATGCCAAAAAATAAATAATATACTTTGATAAATAGAAAGCGTTTCAATTTTGCAATAAATCTAATTTGGTATTATTTTATTAAAAATGATTATTTATTAAAGAAATTATTTTATTAAAAATAGCTGCTGTTGTTTTCGAATGAGGATACATCCTGCCTCTTCTAGAATGGCAGACATATAGCAGATACAGCGTCACCTCGGCATTAATTACCTTACTTACTATACTGCATCCATTTTTTTAAATCTTTATTTTGACTTATCGTATTAACAACATCGAGCCTTTCAACATTCTTATTTCTGTTTACGGCATACAGTATTATTGCATTAATATAATTATTTTATTAGTTTATTACTATTATTTTATTTCAAGACCGTATTATGCAGGTTACTCTGGAATATCACAACATATAAGAAAGTATCAAATGAGGCATTTTTTTTTTACATTTAATGGCAAACATACAGTTCTGTTGTTATAATTTACATGTGTGACTCATCCTCAGTGTCCTGCAGGGTCCCATGAGTAGTCTACTCATGGACGGAGGTGGGTCAGTTTCTGTTGTGATGGAGCACACATAGGTGCCAGAATGGCGGAGTGTCTGGCGCTCTGTGTCACAGGTTTCTGGTTCGAGTCCCGGCGGTGCCATGGATGTTTGTAGTGGTTCGGAATCAACTTTAAGCCGCAGATCACCCCCTTCTCATATGACTGTAGAGCGTCACGAAACCAATCCAGACTTCTACCTATAGGGGCTCCATCCCAACAGAAGCTGCCCGCTTCTCCTTCAACCATGAGTCGACACGGGTTCATGTGCTTAGTCTGGATATCTACCAAGTGGGATAAGAAGCAAAAACAACACGTAGGTAGAAGTCTGACTTAGCTTCGAATCGCTGAATAAGGAGGGAAGTGCCTTCAGGGAGGACCATACAAAAGAGGGTCATTTGCATATTGTACGGGAGAAATCCGGAAAACTCCCAACAGGTAGTCTACTAACGAGGTAAGATGCTGAACATCACAAATACCATCTAGATTCCTCGTTTTTGAAACAGCGTTTACAACAAAGCCGCTAGCGGATTGAAACTCGGTCGTAATGATTACTAGCGGAGCATGTTACCACTGAGCTACGAGCCGGGACATATTAAATAAAGTAAAGAATACGACTTTTTTTTTTCGTAATTTTAAAAATTAAGTTTAATTGTAATTGTTGTCACTTTAAAGAAAAGCTTCGATTATTGTTATTCATTCGGTTACAGAACAAAATAAGGATATTGCAAATTAATATTAACTGAATAGAAAAATAATGAATTTTTTGAAAAACAAAATCGAAACAATCATCATTATGAATGATATCGCGTTGAAATTTTCGATCATTTTTATTTGTTCTATTATGGAAAAAAATAAATTTTAATTTCTACAAATGTTCGTAACTTCGATATAATGATTTGTGAATTCTCCATGGAAAACTTATTTTTGAAAGGAAACTAATCTTTTTCCAACAGAATTCTTGCATAGAGAAATATTTAAGTAAACTGTTGAGGATTTACACAATTTTAATTTTGTTTTTATCATTTCCGTTCTTTATCATTTATCCTTTTTTTTTTTTTGTAAGTAACCGATACAAACTTTTCTTTATAATATACACTGAAGTGACAAAGTCATGGGATACCTCTTAATATCGTGTCGGCCCTCCTTTCGCCCAGAGAAGTGCAGCAACTCGACGTGGCATGGACTCAACAAGTCGTTGGAAGTCTTCTGCAAGAATATTGAGCCATGCTGTCTCGATAGACGTCCATAATTGTGAAAGCGTTGATGGTGCAGGATTTTGGGCACGAACAGACCTCTCGATGATGTCCCCATAAATGCTCGATGGGATTCATGTCGGGCGATCTTGGCCAGATCATTCGTTGGAATTGTCCAGAATGTTCTTCAAACCAATCGCGAACAGTTGTGGCCCGGTGACATGGCGCATTGTCATCCATAAAAATCCCATCGTTGTTTGGGTACATTAAGTCCATGAATGGCTGCAAGTGATCTCCAAGTAGCTGAACATAAGCATTTCCAGTCAATGTTCGGTCCAGTCGCACCAGAGGACCAAGTCCATGCCATGAAAAAAGCCCACACCATTACGGAGCCACCACCAGCTTGGACAGTGCCTTGCTGACAGTTTGGGTCCATGGCTTCTGGGGTCTGCGCCACACTCGAACCCTACCATCAGCTCTTACCAACTGAAATCGTGACTCATCGGACCAGGCCACGGTTTTCCATTCATCTAGGGACCAACCGTTATGCTCACGTGCCCACGAGAGTCGCTGCAAGCGATGTCGTTCTGTCAGTAAAGGCACTCGAGTCGGTCTTCGGCTGGAATAGCCCAAGAAAGCCAAATTTCTCCGCACAGTTCTAACAGACAAGTCCCTTGATCCCGCATTGATTTCTGCGGTTATTTGACGCAGTGTTGCTTTTCTGTTAAACGACTCTTTGCAGACGTCGCCGGTCTCGGTCGTTAAGTGCAGGCGGTCGACCACTGCGCTGTCCATGGTGGGATGTTATGCCTGAAATTTCATACCTCGGCACACTCTTGACACAGTGGATCTGGGAATGTTGAATTCCCTAACGATTTCGAAAGGGCATGACCCATGCGTCTAGCTCCAACTAACATTCCGCGTTCAAAGTCTGTTAATTCCCGTCGTGCGGTCATCATCACGTCAAAACCTCTTCACAGGAATAACTTGAACAGAAATGAAAGCTCTGCGAAAGCACTGCGCATTTATACCTGTTCTACGCGATGCTACTGCCATCTGAAAATTTGCATATTGCTATCCCATGACTTTTGTCACTTCAGTGTATATCTTTTAACTTCAAACAGTACAAACAATAGTGAAATAAAAAAAATGTCTACACTAATTTTTATTTCTTCTTCTTCTTCTTTATTGGCTCAACAGCACCATGGTGGCCCAAGGGCCGTCTGCTTACTGGCAGATTCCGAAACATGAAACGGTTTCTTTTTAGGGGCAGGGTTGTCAGCCCTACGCCTAACGCTTTACAATTATATTACTGGGATCTAAAAAAGTTTAAAGTGCATTCCGAACCAGTACAAACTTCCATGGCATGCTGGGACTCGAACCAGTAACCTTGCGACACCAAGCATCAGAGAGCTAGTCACTCGGCCATCAATCACCAAAAAATTATACGATTTAATGATTTTGTTTATTTAATGCATTATTTGCATTTTGTTTTCACTTTTAATAATCTAAGAACATAAATAATAACAAATCTAATTGGTTTTATTATTGTATGCATGAAAATGTACATTTATTTAATACGGTGGAACTGTTTTTAAAATTACTTCTTCTTCTTCATTGGCGCAACAGTCCCATGGTGGACCAAGGTCATCTGTCTACTGGCAGATTTCGAGACAGAGATACTTTCTTTTAAAAGATAGGACTTAAAAGTTTTCTTTTTTAAGAGATGGTCTCGTCGGAACTCGAACCTGACCGCTAGAGAGCTAAATATTTTTTTGCATTGATAAAATCAATAGTTGGAAAATTAAATGTTCTAACTGGATATCGGAGAGAAATAACTCCTCATTTATACGGCAGATTAACATAGAAATTCAGCATCACCCATAATACACCAGGCTGGATGGGAGAGGCTTGATGCCCACACCCATTAATTGGTTTCCGAACCACTTCAAACATCCATGCCACCACTGGGACTCGAACCCGAAACCTATGATATCAAATGTCAGAGCGCTAGCCACTCGGCTATCACTTCAAGCATAGAATATAGTACATGTTATCATTTTTGCATAAGTAAGACCTTATCTCTCAAAATTGCTTTGTACCATTATTTGTAAAGTATTTTTTATTATTGAAAAAAAAAAAAATTTTTTTTAATGATTTCTTTTGTTGAAGAAAAAAAATAACAATATTCCAAGCATTTCTTATTGAATAATATATATGGCATATGATAAACAACAAAACAGGCTGAAATGTTGCTGAATGAATGCTACATAGATATTTAATTAAAAGTAATATAACTATTAATAAATTATTAATGCTGGATATAACTAATGTAACCCTTCAAACTTAATTGATACCAGCAAGTTGATTTTTACCAATATTACAATGAAGATAGTTAAAAAATTCATTACAATTTTTTATTTAAGACTCAATCCGCTGACGGCTTTGTGGTAGACACGAGGAGGCTCGATGTCTCAAAAACGAGGAGACTCGAGGGCCTTTGTAGTGTTCAGCATCTTGCCTCGTGAGTCGGACTGCCTGGTGGGAATTTTCTCGTGTATTCTGCCATACGATACGCAAATGCGGGTAGTTCCCCCTAAAAGTCCTCCCGGAAGGCACTGCCCTCCTTCTTCAGCTACTCGGAACCAAGTCAGACTTCTACCTACGGGGCTCCATCACAACAGAAGCTGCCTCCCCTTTCTCTTCTTCCACGAGTAACTCATGGGGTGACCGTCCTGAGATGCCGGACGCTGTGGATTAGTCACAACATAACAACAACACAGAAAAATATTGGAAACTGACTTATTTAATTTCGTCTAATGGGTCTTAGTGAAATATTAACTTTGCATACCATTTACTTTACATTTATTACCAGGTTGGCTCATATATATGAAATATATTCTATATTATTAAATATTTTTATATAAATTTATTTTATATATTTTTAATTTTTTTTATATTAGTATTTATTTATAATAACATTGAAAGAATTTCATGAGTAAAAGGTTTAAATTTCATTATTGGTTAAGTATTCAGAAAATAAATTATATCTGAATAAAGTTGTAATGAAGGACAAAATTCTGTTTTAAAAAGTAGTACAAAGAAATCCATTTGAAACCGATTAGACATCGACAAAAAAACATTGATACAATATATTAAAAGAATTTTTACATTAATCATTAATTAAATTTCAATTAAAATGTGTATCTTTATGTATATAATTCTTCTGCAGGTGTGTTTGTCATTGAACTCCCCTAAGCGGCTGGGCCGATTTTCATGAAATTTTTGTGTGTGTGTTTGAGTGGGTTCCTGGAGGGTTTAGATTCCTAATAGGACCCGGTAGGTGGCGCTGCGATCGATATAATTTTTCCGTACATGTGTTTGTCACTGAACTCCTAAACCCCTTGACATGTTTTGTGTGTGTTTGACAAAACATGGAGAATGAATGATGATGATGAATGAAGTGGTATATGGGGATGTGAAGCAACAAGGACTATAATCCCCCTAATGACTATCCCTTTAATATGTCACTCTCCACAACGCTCTACGATCGTGTTATGACCGGACCTACGGTTTAAAGTGGATTCCGAACCAGATGGTGCTCGCAGAATGTTTCTATATCCTTTATTGTAATGGTCACCAGATGGTGCTGCAGTCATCAACTTCCATACTTTTAACCGATCGCTATGAAAATGGGTAATAATATGTATTCGAGTGTGGAAAATAGGTTCGCGCTATCCACGTTATTGTTACTTGCCACCAGAGGGTGCTGCAGCATTTCTTCTTATTTACTTTTTAAACGATATCTATGTCCATGAAAAATGAGTATGCACATATAGTGGAACATAGAGAAGAATATATAATTTTCTACGAAGTTTTTTTTTTTTTTTTTTTTTTTTTTTTTTTTTTTTGCAGGACACTGTTCTAGGCGAGTTCTGCTAAAAAAAAAAAAAAAAAAAAAAAAAAAAAAAAAATCAATTTCTGAATTAATACATAAAGAAACTTCAAATTGGGAATATGAAGCTTAATTTTTTTTTTTCTTTTAATTTATCATCAACTATACAAAATAATTA
This sequence comes from Caerostris extrusa, assembly GCA_021605095.1. Classification (NCBI taxonomy): domain Eukaryota; kingdom Metazoa; phylum Arthropoda; class Arachnida; order Araneae; family Araneidae; genus Caerostris; species Caerostris extrusa. The sequence continues at coordinate 50,272 of BPLR01005719.1, read as the reverse complement.
ATTTCTAAATAATAAAAAAAAAAAAAAAAAAAAATTAATCAGAAACTTTTTTCGAATAAAAAAATCCTTTTTTTCTTTTTCCAAACAAAAAATTTTAAACTATATGATTTAGTTAAAATACGACTATGTGCATTCTCTATATTTGAAAATATGCAAAATTACAACAAATTTTGTAACACTATTACCAATCTTTTTAAATCATTAATACACACTATTGGGTTTTTCCTTTACTACTAGTGCTTTGTTACGCAAGTGAAGGAAAATCTACAACTGTTCTTTAGTTCATTTGAATGACGCAATACATTTTGTAATGTATTAGCTAAATGAAACGCTTATCTCTCGAATGAGGAATTCTGGGAAAGCGTGACCTTGGGGTTTACTGGAAAATTTCTTGCGAGAGTTTCGCTTTCAAATGTTACACATTTCAAGGTCAAAAAAAGGTTTTATTTTTAGCTCTTGTGCTTTTTGAATACAAATTAATGCATAGTTGCAAAATTAGAACGTGTTTAATTTTTTTTTTTCAGCGATCGATGTCCTAAAAATTAAAATTTATGGATTAAAAATGAACTACATAAAATTTCGAAAACATTGTACAAAATTCTGAGTATTTTATTGAATTATAGATTTTTTTCTTTTGATTAATCATGTAAAAAGTAAACAAAAATCAAGTAAAAGATTTTTTTATATTCCATGTCATTAACTTTGAATTCAATACAAATTGGCATAAAAATTTTAAATGTATGTAAAGATGAATACTTAATTTTGCTATATTTAATTTTAATATATCATTGAAGGCTTTTTTGTTTTTACATAATATATGATAAAAATGCCACCATGTAATTCTGGAATTTACTTTTGATTAATAATAATAACAACTTTGGATTCAATAAAAAATTCACATAAAAGTTTTATGTGTATTCAAAGATGAATCGTTAATTATGATTAACTATTCAATAATATTTAATTTTTTTCTGCTATTCAGGGCCATTTGTTTTTACGTAATATTTGATAAAAAGGTCTCTAACTGTTTTTTTTTTTACATCAAGTGAAATATTGGCTTTTACTTTTGAATATTACAAGAAGTTCTTGATATTTCGCTTGAATTTTTATAGAAAAAAAAAACCCATGACGTTTAAAAAGTATTTTAATGGGGTTAGGTGTGAATTCGCTGGTGGAATCATTACCATCATTGCTTTGAGAAATGAGGAGAATCGATGTCACATCATCAAACACAGTTTTGGGAATGAGTTTACCCTATTTTTCTCTTTGGGTCTCTTGTAACCGTGCTTCCTCCAACGCACGGCGTTCAGGAAAAATGGGCAGTAGGCCTTGAGACTCTCAGCCCCAGAGGAAGTACTGCGAAACATGCGCTTCCACTGAGAAACGTTTAGTTTGTAATCTCTCCTCCGGAGAGAAAATATATTTAACGGAATCCTGAGTATGTGTTGGCCTACAGACTCTCACCCGGAGAGGAAGTATATTTCGGGCTTCGTATCTCAGTATTGAATTTTCAGCAAAGAATTGGAGTTCTTCCACGAATCTATAATTATATGCCTTTAAATGTTTTAAATATTGTCTGTAGTTAACTGTATGTATGTGTGCCAATAAAGCTACGAGTTCTCCAATTTGTGTTTCCAACCACACTCAATTACAATCCAGCTGTGCAACCTGTACAATACAATGTGACGCCCAATGTGGGGCTCCATGTGGGACCAAAATCCTTCTGGAAAATGTGGGACCAATATCTTTCCTACATTGCCCATCTGTGGGCTATTCATGAAGTAGTAATAGTAGGAATAGTAGTAGGAATAGTAGATTAATAATAGAAGTATAGAATAATAGTATTAGGAATTCGAGTTTTACAGATGTGATACAATAATAAGTAATTATTTCTTTAATTGTTTGATCCCATTCATGAAAGAACGCAAGTTTTTACATCAATCATAGAGCGTTGTAATTATAACTAAAGATGATTAAAATTAATCATTCATATGAATAATGATTTTTCTGTTATTTTTTTTATATTCTAATTTTAAAACTTACGTAAGTATTATTTTCAAAGAAACATTATTATTTAGCGATCATTGTATTCTTTATCCCTATTTACTGTTTAAAAGAGTTTTAAAAAGTAAATTGCCAATCACCATATCTTAAAATACGGAAGAATAGAATAAATAAAAATAAAAATAAAATAAAATAAAATAAAAATTGGAATACTGAAAGTTTCGAATTCAGCTAATGTCATGCATTGTGACCACAATACAGTCCCACGAGAAGTTTTAACGGTGGTTGTAACAAAAGCATCTAGTATTGGAATGAATTGTTGGAGTTTTCTTTATTTTCTGCAACGTAACACGTTAAATTACCATGAACGAACGTATGTAATCAAGTACTCCAGAAAAGCAATACTAACCATTTTTCCTTCGTGAATATGTATTATAACAGATCTTCTCTCTTGGTGAACCCTGAATAACGCTGAATTAGCTGCAAATTCGCTGCCCTTTAATGAGGAAAGTCAAAATAAATAGAATCTATATACGTTTCAGAAAAGAAATTTCATCTTTGCTTATTACGATAGAAGTAAAAAGATTCTTGTTTTATATCCATTCGTATTTAGATGTTCACTGTTCATTAAAAATTCATTTAAAATTATTTTAAATCATTTCATCATCCACTGAAAAAATTATTCATTATACACAGAATCCATTTTATCCACTGAATCCACTCATTATTGACTGAATTTTATCCACAATTCATTCATTTTGACTGAATCCACTCATTATCCACAGAATTCATTCACTTCCACTGAATGAACACTTTTTTTTACAAAAAAGCCATTCTGCAAGTAAGAATCATTCCACCACTAAAAAACTAGAACTAAATATACTGAATCCACTCATTATCCACTGAATCCACTCATTATCCACCGAATTCATTCATTATCCACTGGATCCCCTCATTATCCACTGAATTCATTCATCATTGACTGAATCCACTCATTATCCACTGAATTCATTCACTATCCACTGAATGAAAGTTTTTTTTTGTACAAAAAGAAGCCATTCTGCAATTAAGAACATTCCACCTAAAACAACTATAACTAAATTTAATTCTAAATGAAAAATAAGATGCCAGGAAATAATTTTTATTTTGGAATTAATTTTTGAATAAATAGAATGAAAAATGGTAATATAGAATAGAACATCAACTCGAACAAATCACTATACGAGATTTATCAAAATAGATAATTTAAAGTTTTTTTAACTTTTTTAAGAATTTTAGATAAAGCGCAATTTAAAATCAAAAGTTTATATATAAAGGCTATACACAATTCTTAAATTGCATTGAAAAATAAATATGCTATTGTTTCTTAAATTAGTTGTAATTCGTAAAATATTTGTACTTACATATTTGTACTGACTTAGTACTGACAAATAATCTGGTGATATTTTATTATGTCTAAAGATTTGACTTTTAAAAATTTCCCAGCACTAGGCATAAAGTAATTTCAATAATTTCGAAGAAATTTTATTTTGTGCTATAATATTGTGAAAAAAAGGCAGTTGGCTTAAGTTCTTAAATACTTTTTCTCTGCATATTTTTCTATGTATTTTGATTGTACTTGTATACTGTCGATAGAAATTTTTAAGTGGAAAATGGATTTTTTTTTTTCTTAAGTTAGTACAATAAATAAATAAATCCAGCTTAGTAAATTTCATTGAAATCCTATCCAAAAATTTTCAAAATCATTACAATTAATGTATTATTCATGGAAAAAATAATAATAGTACATTTATAATTAATATAAATAAAAGTATAAATAGTTAAAAATATCTGGTTAATCCAGTTTCAAAATAGAGGAAAACTAACAATTAAATAATTATATTTTCGCAATTTTCAGAATTAGTAATTTTAATGAAAAATAGGTGGCAGCACCAAAATTCACGAGAGGAGTCTATCCTCAACCTAGATTTTAATAAGTCTACAGAATATAATATGCATGTGAAACTCAAACTTGGAAAGAAAAAAATTAATGTTTTAATTATTTAACATTTTTTATGCATCCAATATTGCCAAAAACATGAAAGTTCTTGAAGTATTCATCATTCGTAAAGTAGTTTTGAAAGTCGTATAGCAGATTTGTGTTTTAGACTTCTATCCGACTCTATGACAATGTTACTTTAAATTCATTCTTTTTAATTTATTGAAATTTTGCCTTCAATATTCCAAACAGAAGTTGAAAATATTAAAATCTTCTTATGTATGTATGCCATATTTATCCTCTTGAGTAACATAAAAAGTAGCACTGAAGTGAAAAGATTAAGGAATTTTATGGGTTAATGCATAACAGTACGCCTCCACATTGAAAAAAAGAGACAGGAGAGTAAATATTTATTAAGGTTTCTTGAAACAATATAAAAATAGTTTTCTTCTTAGATTGATATAAATGCATATATGCACGGGTCACATTTTTCTGTTGAATAAACAATCCAACAGATTTTAATGGTTAAAAAATTTTTTATTTAAGAATGTATATTTTTCTTATTCTTGTACCTACACTCAACGATAAAATGAAAAAATTATGACCGCTATGACCTTTTGAAAAATTGTCGTTTGAGATTTTGGTTGATTTTTTTTTAGTATGATTTTTTTCTAATGCAGCTGGAAAACACTCAGACAGTTCTCTTTGATGCCTTAAGGCAAGCGCTGTACAGACGTTACTCACTTAGCACTATCCAGGAGATGCATGTAGCTTGAAGATAATGGACGCAGGGTAACAATACCCCCGTAACACTCTACTATCTTATTAGACGGACACCTACAAGTTTAAAGTGGATTCCGAACCACTACAAACATCCATGGCACCACCTGGACTCGAAAAACCGAAACCTTGGGGTACCTAGCGCCAGAGCGCTAGTAGCCACTCGGCCATCTGACCCAAATTTTTAGTATGATAAGAGATAACATTACATATGCAATGATGGGGTAGTTGAGGTTATTAAAGTTGCTTTAACCCATCTAAATGTTTATTCTCTCCTTTCTGAACAGTTTGTCATATTGTCAGTCTCTCAGGCAGCAATTCTGGCAATTTCCAGTGTTTGCCAAGCTGCTATTTCTTTATTCGTAATGCAAGGTAGATCCCTATTACAAGAGCTAAAAATATGGTCGTTTTGCAGTGAATTATTTCCCACTGTGGCATCACCGGAAATGAAAAACTGTCATATTATTCTATTTTCAAATGACCAGTTTAGTTACAAGCCTGTATCGTCAAAAATAAATACTACTGTGGCCAAAAGTAAGACCAATTATTTATTTTTTTTTAAAACTCTTTATTTGTTCTTCCAATTTTATTTCATCGCTATCAAATTAATCTCTTCTTGACACAATGCTCTTATGCCAACTTTTATTCCAATCCTCAATGCATGCTGAAAAGTCTTCGGCAGGGATGGCCTTCAAAGCGCGGGGCGATTAACGTTGAAATTCTTCAATCGACTCAAAACGGTGTGCCCGGAGAGGTCTTTTGAGTTTAGGAACAGCCAGAAGTCGCACGGTGGTGAATACGGTGGTTGTGAAACGATATAGGTTTCTTTTTTTTGCGAAAAAGTCACGAAGAATGAATGCAGTGGGAGCTGGCGCATTCAGTGTTTTCGGTACCCATCGAGATTTGACGCGTTTGAGGCTCAAAATGCAATGGACCGATCCTTTTGAAATTCCAACATCATCAGCAAGGTCTCTAATTGTAAATCGACGGTTTGCAAGCCCCAAATCTTTTTTTTGGACGTTAGCTTCGTCGGTTGAGGTTGAGGGTCGACCAGAAGGCTCTTCGTCTTCAACGCGTTCTCTGCTTTCTTTGAACTGTTTATACAATTTCTAAACATTTTTTTCCGATATAGGAATGCTCACCGCATGCCTTCTGCAACATTAACACAAATTGAAATACCATATGCCCGAAAAATTTAAAGCGCTCTCTCAAATCAGTGTCTTTTTCTAGATACTGGGAGGCGAGAGACCTTCTAAATTGTTGGAAGACTTGATCCTGTTTCAATGTTTTCATTTCAATCTGTCCTAATTCTTATCTATTTAACTTCTTTTTGTATAATTCTTCTATGTTTTTTTTTCTTTGTGGGATCTATTGTATTTTTATGGTTTTCTGGATCTGTGTATGGCATAAAGATAACTCTCACTATATTGCCAGCTATATTGGAAATAAAAAAAAAAAAAACCCTTAAATATTTCCCCTTTAATGATTGTGACAATCTTACAATATCTAATCGGTCGCTCTTGAGAGTTTTACTAAATAAACATCATTTTTGCATATCTACTGCATTTCCTAAAGCCACGTTTATGCTTGCATGTTAAAGTTTTGAGCGGTTCATAGAAAATCTATAAGCTATTTTCTGAATGGAAATATTAAGGCAAGAGTGGTCCACCCAAAATGATCTTGCGGGTTACTTTGGAAATGCATCATAAATCCGCTTGCTGCATATGAAATTATATATCCCCCTACTAGATTTTGACCCACTATAGACATTTTTTTGTAGGAAAAATTGAAACATAATGATTTATTATTTACTATTATTCTTACATGTAAAGATAAGATAATATAACAATAATGATACTAAATGCACATTGTAGGGAAAGATATAACATTAAAGATGAAATATAAAAAATAGTTATATAGTTTTCTTATTTCTTTTGCATATTTGATGTAATTGTTACATTTTTGATTTATTGAATTGCTTTCTTGAAATCCTTTCAACAATGGAAAGTGGTGAGTGTTATTACTTTTCAATTGGGATTCAAATATCAACAATTTCTTCTGAAATGCTTGGATACGATTAAATGTATCGACTATATCGGTTATATTTTCCTTGAATCATAACTGTAAGCTCATCAATAAAACTGACAATATATGTCCTATATTCGCAAGAATATTATTTTAAAAACAAAGTTAATTTTTTCTCATTATTTCGACAGTTCATTTTTGAATATAGGGATGCACACATAATGATTTTTTAATACATTGATTTTCTCTATTTTGGCCGTTATTTTTTTTTTCTAATGCAGCTGGCAAACACTTAGACAGCTTGGTCTTGGATGCCTTAAGGCAAGCGCTGCACAGACGTACTCACTTTGCATTAGCCAGGGGTGCGTGTAGCTTAAAGATAAGCCACGGACGCGGAGTAACAATGCCCCCGCAAAGCTCTACGATCCTGTTAGGACCGGGACCTACGGCTTAAAGTGGATTCCAAACGACTGCAAACATCCATGGCACCGCCGGGACTTGATCCCGAAACCTGTGGCACCGAGCGCCAGAGCGTTAGGCCCCACTTTGGCCCCATTCAGGCCCCCATTCAGCGTTAGGCCCCATTCAGGCCCCACTTTGACCGTTATAAAATTATATATTTTGTAAAAGTGTGATAAATCTTACGGACCGGAAAATGTTCAAGGCGGGCTGCGGCTTGGTCACCCCTGTATTAAAGCACGTTGTTTCTCTTATCATTAATAGGGCTTGCTCTGCTTGTAATTGGTTTTGTATCACTCATCAAAGGATTTGCGACCTGTCGAATAATAACTGATTGATCTCTCACAGGAAGAGAAAAGAAAACGAATCTCGTTTTTTTAAGTTCCAACTGCAATGGACTCACGGTTTTATGTTTCAAATGTGAATGCAGCGAATTAGGCTTGAAGAGTCCGCTTCATCCTTTTCACATCTTCGATCCCAATGAAAACATTTTCTGCCTAATGGAAGAGATTTCCCGGTCTTAAATTGGTATTTCAATCCTCTTAAAGCTCTCCCGGAAGGAAGAACTATAACATAAAATATATAAAATAATATATTATATGTTTTATATTTTTAATAGAATAATGTATTATAAGGGCCTGTATGGCCGAGTGGCTAGCGCTCTGGCGCTCGGTACCACAGGTTTCGGGTCGAGTCGCAGCGGTACCAGGGATGTTTGCAGTGGTTCGGAATCCACTTTAAACCGTAGGTCCCGGTCTAACAGGATCGTAGAGCGTTGCGGGGGTAGTGTTACTCCGCGTCCGTGGCTTATCTTCAAGCTACACGCACCTCCTGGGTAGTTCTAAGTGAGTAACGTCGGTGCAGTGCTTGCCTTAAGGCATACAAGACAACTGTCCAAGTGTTTGCCAGCTGCATTAGAAGAAAAAAATATTGGCATTGATATTCATTCTTGGTATTTTATTTCTCTTAAAGCTCTCCTCTTTTCGAAGGAAGAGCTATAATATATTAAAATATATAATATATTATAGCTCATAATCCAAATCCACATATTATATTAATATAATAATATATTATATATTTTATTATATATATATATATACATATAATATAAAAAAATACTATAAAAAGGCAGGCAGCTCCCACATAAAAGAAACATGTTCGTCACACATAAAATGAAGCACATATTTAGAAAAGGCAGGCAGCTTTAGTCCGCCATGGACTATAATGCCAGGGTTAGATTATGCATGGTGTGCATATACTATATTTTTTATAAATTCATATGGAAAATAAATATTTACTGAGCGTAAAATTAAATTAGGGGTCTGATGGTCTAGTGAAGACCTCTAGCTCTCGGTGTCTCAGGTTCCAGTCCCAAGGGACTGGAGGTGCCATGGATGCTTGTAGTATCGGTTGGTTTGGAATCCACTTTTCAGCTACTTGGAGATCAGCCGCGCCATAGAATTTTGTCTTCTGGAATAACGAATGACAGTAAAATCCCATCGAGCATTTATGGGACAGCTGACAAAATCCTACCCTTATGGAAAACAGCATGAAACTCTTCCAACGAAATCTGCCTGAGTTGCTGCAGGTATATTAAGACCCATGGCACTTGTGCTCATTAAAATGGGCTGTCATGGATGTTTGTGAGGGGTTCCAGACCCGGGATGCCATCCGGAATCCACTTTAAACTGTAGGTCCCGGTCTGTTTAGCCTCACGAAATCTAGTGTGACGGCCTTGTCTCACAAGATGACTGTAGGTCCCGGTCTGTTTAGACAAGATGACAAACCAAACAGAAACAGGTGACTCCGCCTTTTAGTTCAGGGGCCTGAATGACCGAGTGGCTAACTCTCTGGCGCTCGGTACCACAGGTTCGGGTTTGAGTCCCGGCGGTGCCATGGATATGTGTAGTGGTTCGGAATCCCTTTAAACTGTAGATTCCAGTCTGCTTAGTCTAACGTGCGCACAAGATGACCGTAGAGCGACAAAACCAAACCAAACCGCCATTAGTTCAATGGAATGACCGCTTATGAGATATATAATGCCCATCAAGAAACAGACCATGTTCAAATTTGTTCTTTTTTTGGTTTCCATCCGAATCCCATCCATTTTGAAACTCAACACTACCAAACCCAACCACCAAGTCATTCCGGCACCATCAAAATAACGCTTTAAAAAACAAGAAGACAAAATACCAATATGTACCTTTGATGCACGCACTTACTACAATGAATAAAAAAAATTAAATAAATAACCAACTTTAAAAAAAACTTCCCCACCTAAGTGCTTAATTGTCTTCATCTGACAGCCCATTCCTTTAATTTGAATGACTTGCTTGAAAGACGATGAATTAAATTTAATTACCCAGCCCCCTCCGAAAGCTGTTTACTGATGTGCACTAATTAAACTTAATTTGAGAAAATAACAGCTCATTACAGAAGAATAAATTCAAGCTTCATTACAAACTCCGCTAAAGGTGTCAAGGTGAGAGTTTTTACGATAAACACTCAGTTTTTAAGTTCCAAAATGTATGTAATTTTATTAACAAAATTCATTATCATCGTTGGGAAACCTCAATTAAATTAAGCAAATGTATGTAGCGTTAAAAATAATTTATTTATGTGCCCGTTTTTGTAATCAAAACTCCTTATTTTTTAAAATCTTTTTTTGTTAATATATTTTACTACTAAGCCTTGACTTTTAAATGCAGAATGTCTGTTATATTGATTGACAAAACATGTTCCATTTTAAAATTGTAGACTTAAATAGGCCTAGATGCCTATTTACTTAATATTCATGCCTACTATATTTATTGCCAAAAGCATGTTCCATTTAAAATTGTAGACTTAAATAGGCCTGGATGCCTATTTACTTGATATTTATGCCTACTATATTTATTGCCAAAAGCATGTTCCATTTTAAAATTGTAGACATAAACATGCCTGGATGCCTAACTATTAAATATTTATGTCTACTATATTGATTGCCAAAATTATGTTTCCTTTTGAAATTGTTGACATAAATATACTTAGATGCCTATTTACTTAATATTTGTGTCTGCTATATTAATTGTCAAAAACATGTTCCATTTTAAAATTGCGCTAAACAAAGTAGATGTGGCTGTTGCTAGATAATTAATTATCTCAAAAAAGACTTTTAATAATTTTCTATTAGAGGATTAACAAAAAGATAGGAATCATAACAATATATAGTAAATATTTTTTATACCTAAACTGTAAAAAAAAAAAATCATAAGAAATTATATTTACAAGTGGTCATGGTCTAACCCCAACATACCTAAAAAAATTTAACCTATTGGAAGATGGTTTTTCCTGTAGCTGAGAACCAGACCACTATGCAAGTACTGGTCTTCTTACAAAATCATGACATAATAAATCTTGAAGCATCATAAGATCACGGTTTATCATCAACATACATCAAAAAGATTTAACCTATTAGAAGATGGTTTTTCCTCTAGTGGAGTACCACACCACTATGCAAGTACTGGTCCTCTTACAAAATCATGACATCCTAAATCTTGAAGCATCATAAGATCGCGGTTTATCATCAACATACATCAAAAGATTTAACCTATTAGAAGATGGTTTTTCCTCCAGTGGACTCTTGCAAGATTAAACTAAAACTTCAACTTTTTGCAAGATTGAAACAAAAAAATCTAACTGATTTTTTTTCTTTCTTGGAAGATTTGAAAGTTGCTATTTTTTAAATATGAGTCGTAGAAAATGTTTTCGTAACTTATTTTACAAAATGAAGATAGGGTTCTCCAGAGGAATATTGGAATTCTCAAATATTTTATTCAATTCGTAATGCTACAATAATATGCAATCCAACTTCTGTACATTTTGTATTATAAAGAAAATTATTGTAAATCCATGTTTTATGTTCTTCGAAATAAAAAAGAGTTTTAAAAAAATTATAGATATTTCTTTTCAAAAACGCTGACAGAGATAGTCTGTAAACAACTAACTCTCTGGATTTAGATGAAATGAGGCCCTAGGCTATTCCACTTATGAGGCCCTTTCACCTCCTATTTTTAAGTTTGTAAATTACATGAGAGATAATAAAATACATCATTACTGTGATATATATCAATATGTTAAACGATATGTATTTGGGCATTTATTCTCAGCACCCTATATAGTGTACTTGTAACAATAACTAATCAAACATAACACACAACATTTACAAAGAAACAAAATTCAAATCATAAAAATCTTTGACTACGGAAATAAAATATGCAATAAAAATTATCCTATTTTCTAACAAATTAAATTAAAACATTCAATACATTGAAGATTAAAGCAAATTCAATTCAGATAAACTTATTTCATAATAAGTCGCATTTAAAGTTTAAGTATGAATTATTATGTATTTTAAATTTTAAACTAAACCAAAAAATAGAACTTTATTCAAACAAATTCAGATTCACAAAAAAAAAAAAAAAAGAAAATATCAAATTGTATATCATATTAAATTTGGTGCTATCTAGTATATACAAACGGACAGACCCCATGAGCCGAACGCGTTGATCTTAATCAATACATTTTTGTGTTTGTTTATTAGTAGAATTAAATTATATATATGTGTAGAATTTCTCCTTATTTTTGATTCAGTGCTTTAGTGTTTACTGTTTTTAGAATAGTGTAATTCTAATTTTGCTAACAATTTGAATGTAGACCCCTCTTGATCTTAAGGCCCTAGGCTGATGCCTAGTTAGCCTATAGGAAAATCCGGCCCTGTCTCTGGCACTACAGCCCATGGGGATGGGGTTTGTTTTGTCACTCTATGGTCATCTGGTGCACATGAGGCTTGTTGACATGTTCATTAAAAATTGTGATAGCGCGATAGGTGCTATGTGGCTTATTTATCCGTAGCAAATACTTAGTAAAGCTGAAACTGTTACATTTCTGGTACAATTGGGGCAAATGTTTTTATACAAAAATTGAATTGGATCCCGGTTAAAAAGTCAGCAACAAAGAGTTGTTTCTACACTGTTCATCATTAAAAAGAGCTACATCATAAAAGTGGCGCACAACAGAGAGTGCGAGATTAAAATGACATTCTGGGATATGCAAATGATAAGTATTTTAATACCGCAAGATATTTAAGAGATTAAAAGAAAGAGAAGATTGTAAACCAAGTTTCTCAAAATAATTCCTGCCAGCTGGTTGCCCGAGTAAAGGTCTTGTTATGCATCATACAAAATAGAAGGAACGCTTACCAACTCATTCGAATTTAGTTGGAACCTGTTTTACTGATTTTAGATTGAGATATTATGACTATTAGGAAAATGCTGGCTCAAGAAGACCATTTAAAAATGCAACAAAGAAGGACGCTAACCAAAATGTTTGGAAATTTGGTCGCTCCAGCATAATGACCTATTTTACTGATTTTTACTTTTTTTCCTAATGCAGCTGGCAAACACTTAGACAGCTGTCTTCGATGCCTTAAGGCAAGCGCTGTACAGACGTTACTCACTTAGCACTACCCAGGAGGTACGTGCTTGAATTTAAGCTACGGAGTAACACTACCTCCGCAACGCTCTACGGTCATTTTTTAAACCGCGACCTACGGTTTAAAGTGGACTCCTAGCCACTAGAAACATCCATAGCACCGCCGGGACCCGAACCCGAAACCTGTGCAGTACCGAGCGCCAGAGCGCTAGTCACTCGGCCATTCAGGCCCATTTTACTTTTATAGATCGAGATACCAGAAATATCATGAGAATACTGACTCCAAGAGTACCATGTAGAATGCGGAAAAAAAAAAAAAAAAAAAAAAAAAAAGCACTTATCAGCAAGTCTCGGAATTCGATCGCGGCAGAATAGTGATCCACTTTGCTGCTCACATAGATCGAGATCCTCTGACTATCATGAGAATATAGAATCGATGCCTCTAAGAGGACATGAAGAACGCTATGAGGGAACTAACTGCCGAGAAGAGAGAGATACTGTCCACATAATCTTGCCCCGGGATCGCATGTGCCCTGTATCAGGTCGTTTGCAAGTTAACTAGTGTGCGCGTGGCAGTGCTAAGATGTCAGCACACTACGAGCATGCTGTGGCTTTCTTGACGTTGTAGCAAAAACAGATTCTACAATGATTAACATGGAAAAAGGGCTTCATGTTGTCTTTCCAAGCGCACCTTGGTTCTGCATAAAGCATCATGATGTCCATATCCATGTGGAATATGGCCTTTATGAAAATTGTTGAGAAAGGACTTTCAGTGTATCACCATAGGAGTCCAACACCTATCGAATATTATATGCTCCCTCCTGTCACCTCTTGTGTGTCTAACCTGTAATTTGGATAATTGTCATTACATTTCTGATGGTATCATTGCCATGGCTATTTCCTATCTTCAAAGCATGGATTTTAACAGGCCCATGTTGTCCTGCTCCTCTTCGATGCAAAACGTTTACTACTGCTGTGGCCAATACGCTTTCCATATCAAACGAGTGGTTAATGGTTGCTGACGGTCTGACAAACCACTACAGACCCATAGGCAATATGTTCAGTTGTATTAATCTCTGGAATAGAGTCGAATCTACCATTTAAATTTCGTTCGACTCGATACCCAGTCAGATTAGATCAGTTACTACTGCTCGGTTGGTAATTTCAACATGCAGTATATTGTGAAAATATTTCTAAACTTAATCACATTTTCCTCCCAGCATACTGTGTGTACAATAAATGTGATTCTGCTATTTGCTTTCCTTTCTAGTGCAACAGTTTAAAGGGTAGTTGATATGAATAAGTCAGTTTGAATCTTGAAAAATAAAATTATGTGTTCAATGTTTCAATAATAATAAAACTCAGAAATTAGAATGGGATATCTACTTAAATCTGATCATAGTCACGTTAAATACACCATTCATTACGAATTAATTCATTACATATTTTTAGAATTAAAAAAATTTTAAATGTACAAAATTTTTCAAATTGAATTTATAATTCAGAACTTTGCATTCCTAATAAGTCTTTATTCAAAACTTTGTATCCGTAATAATTTCTTATTCAGAGTTTTGCAATACTTAATCGCAATAAGAGTCTTCGTTTATTGTATCGTATTTATTGATTGATTTTTACTACGCGGACCTCGTGTTTTCATAGAATTTTAAAGAAATTTTCTTCTGTGAATAATCTTTAATCGGTATGGGGACATATATGTCTCCAGAAATAAGGGTTTCGGTATTGTTGGTTTTTCATATAGTATGGCTGAAAAGTCCAAAAACTTACTCCGATCTAACTAATAATGGCAGATTCTAATAGATATCAACACAACCTCCACCAAGTCTTTTCGCGTTTGAAAAATGTAACTGCAATGCAAACACCATTAATGAAAATTTAACCTTTGTTGTATTCGCATGTCACCATGAATCTGGTTTGACGTATATTTGTGTTCGGCAGCTATTGTACTAGAACCGAATTCCAACAGCATACATGTACATTCTCCTGCTTTGATTTGTGGCCTGGTGGTCAAGTGGCTAGCACTCTGCACACTGGTATCACATGTTTCAGGTTCGAATCCTGGAGGGGACATGGATGTTTGTTAGTTGTTTGGAATCCACTTGAAATTGTAGGTTCCAGTCTTTTTAGCTCTAGGATGCACAAGATGACCGTAGAGCGCCAAACCAAACCTGCTTTGATGTCGTTTCTAAACCGAATGCAAATCATGTTTCTTAAAAAGTCGTCCAACAGAATTGTCTTTCCTTCCTACTCTTAAAACTGGTCAATTTTGGAGAAGGCCAAGGGTTAATGACCGAATAAGGATCTAAAAATAAGGTACTAAGAGTTTTTTTCAAGGCCACCATTTTTTTTGCTAGAGTTTAATATGCAGGAAATTCATACAAAAAAATCACCTCCTTCTAAGTTATGTCTTTTATCATTGAAGTAGGCGGAGAATCTAGAAACATGACAAAGTTCTTAGCTCTTTCTCTTTTTACTAGAGCACTAGACTCATAAAATAAGAGACGATTGCTTTCCTGAAGAACTATGAAGAATGAAAGGGCACAGATCTGTGTTTTTAAATGAATAAAAGAGTCGAAAATATTGAATGTCGTTTCTTAACTATTTTTACAACTCCAAAAGGAACAAAGTTAACGTAGCAAAGTATTCTCGAGTTTTTATTAAATTATCGTAATCAAATGAATGTGTATGAAAAAAAAAGTCATGTATAATTTTTTAGCACCTTGCTTTGAAGACTTGAATGATCTTGAGGCTGAATACATTGTGTTTCTGAAATAAAACTGTTTGGTGCGAATCCCAATAAAATATCACTAAGGCTTCCGTGCTTTTGTCGGAATATACATATATGGGCACTTTAAATCTGTAAGCAGAAGAAAACAATCCAAGAAGTACAGAAGGCGTGACCCTTCCTACAGCTAAAATGCCGTTCTTGGAAGATGTGCCCTCTGACACAGTTATACTCCTAACTTCAGATATATTCAACCTCAAGATTGGTTTGTCGCTCTATTGTCACTTTCTGCACACTTTAGGCTTATTAGACAGGGGCCTATTGTTTAACGTGGATTCCGAACCACTCACAAACATCCATGCCACCGCTAGAATCCGAACCTGAAGCCTGTGGTATCAATGATCAAGCGCCAGCCTATTGACCATCAGGTCGTACATCTCGAGAAGAAATAAGTGCAGAGGTGATTGTGAAATGATGCATATAAAATGTCTCGTAATCAAACTCAAGTTGCTTAGTGCGAGTTTTTCAGGTTTTCCCAATACGACATGCAAATGCGAGGTAATTACCTCTAAAAATCCTCCTCCTGGAAGGCAATATCCCCCCCCTCATCGGCCGTCAGTGGGTTGCTTGGGACATATATAAATGGAACATAAGTCCCACCTATGTTCAACAACAACAAAAAGTCCTTAAAATACTACTATCCACCTTTCATGACAAGAGGATTTTCCTAAAAGGAGATATTAGAAATAATGCATACTTTATTTATATTTACTTCATAAAACTCAATCAGGTATCATATAAATAAAATATTTGCGCACTACACAAATGAATGAGCATATAAAAAGGCCACATTCTTTTCTTTTCTAAAACAAGGCACTTACTTATATTCACAATCTGATCCATAAAATCGCAAATCACAACTTTATTGAGGAAAATCGAATAGAAACTTCAGCACTATGCATAACATTTCTCCGTCCGTTATATTTCTCAAAATTTGTGTGTGTCTGCCTATGCACGGCCTCAAATGACATCAAAATTTTACCAAATTTGTCAAGGGTACTTCCAATGAAAGGCCTAGATCAATTGAAAAAAAAAAAAAACAAATTCGAAACTGGATCAATATTCGTTAAAAAAATTATCAATTTATGATAAATTAGGTCTTACGCCAATTTAGGGACTTTTGGTGGCTGGCGAGTTTTTCATGGTGGCTGGCGTATTTTAGTCTGAATTTTCGACTCCTTCTTTTTAGCCTAAAATCCTTCGTCTCCAAATATTTGAAGTTTGATAGCCATAGGGTTTGTCTAGACTTCCCCAGAGTGAGATTAGGAGAAAGAATTCTTTTCGAATTTCACACTGGTTTTTATTGTTAAACTTGCAATGTCGTCTAAGAAAAGAAAAACATTCAATCAGAACAGAATTGCCAGTTTTTATTATATTTTCAATAAATAGAAATATTTTCGCAGGCGTCTTCAGAATATAACTGTAAATAGCTTCGTGTTCCATACATAATCATGAACAACCCATTGACGGAGGTTCACATTTAAGGTTAATTACCCACAATTGCGTGTAGTACGGAAGAAAATTCCAAAAACTCCCACCTAGTAGTCAGGCTGTCAATGCTTGATGGTTGTACATGCTGCTGCCTTAATCTATTCCCATTTCGTCTTTTGTTTCTGGAAACAGTGACTGCAATGAATGTCAACAGATTCGCACCTGGGTTCTGCTGCATACTTGCTTTGATCACTGGAACATGAGTCAATTCGGGACATTCCAACTTATAAACTATTCAATAATAGAAAGCTTGTTAAAATATTAAGTTATATCCGTTAAATTGCGAAAGAATTTTAAGTTAGTATTGATAATTCATCATTCATTCATATTATAAGTGACAAAGAATTTATTCATGTCGGAATAAATATCCCAATGCAATATCTTGCAAGCCTATAACACAATTATTATGTTGTAAGTCTATCACAAATTGTTTTACAAATAGAAAATCAATTGCAGTACATTTTCTTGTCAAAATCTAACAATAAAAAACATCAACATTTATTTATTTATTTATTATTATTATTTTGAAAAATCGATCGAAATTAAATTTTCGTGAAGGAATTCGACTTACAGTAAAAGTCTATATCAATTTTTTCTTGCAAAAATTTGATAGCGACTAATTTTTTTACGCGAAGAGTCAGTCACAATCAACTTTACATATAAAACGTTTGCGAATTTTAATGGAAAAAAACCAATCGCAATAAAACTTCAATGTAAAAGTCGATTGCATTGAATTTTCATTTAAAAATCCATTTGCGATAATTTTTTTCTAACACGAGACAGGAGAAATTTTCGTGTAAAAAGTCAATAAGGACTAATTTTCGTGTCCACCTCTGATTAATTGCATTGCGGAATAAATGAATGGCAATTCTTGAACGAACCAGACTCGCTCGTTTCACGAAGTCTTCATGAAACAGTCGTCATTGAATGACAACCCAAAAACGCAGATAACCCCGCCAAAAATTTGCGGGCTTATTTGCGTATATTGTTTTTTTTTTCTTATACAAAAAAAAAAAAAAAAAAAAAAAAGATCGCAAGCAATATTTTACATAAAAATTGATCGCAAGCAATATTTTTTCATAAAAAATTGATCGCAAGCAATATTTTAAAAAATTGATCGCAGTAATATTTTACATAAAAAATTGATCGCAACAAGATTTTACATAAAAAATTGATCGCAACAAGATTTTACATAAAAATTGATCGCAAAGATTTTTACATAAAAAATTGATCAATGGATTTTACATAAAAATTGATCGCAGCAAGATTTTTATGTAAAAAATTGATCGCAACAAGATTTTGTATAAAATGTCAATGGCAATTAATTTTTTATAAAAATTTAACAATATTAGCAGCATTTCAGCAAAATATTGATATCTAAAAATGTTTCATAAAATTTTTTCTTCATTTATATATATATAAACAGGCGTGATATTTTATGTGAAAAAATCAATTGCAATAAATCTTCAATGTAAATTTAGTTTGGTTTATCGCTCTACGGTCATCTTGTGCACACTTTAGGCTAAACAGACCGGGACCTGCAGTTTAAAGGAATTCCGAACCATTAACAAACATCCATGCCACAGCCAGAATTCGAACCTGAAGCACCAAAAGCCAGAGAGCTAGCCAATTGGCCATGAGGCCGCCTTCAATGTAGAAGTCAATTGCAATGAATTTTTGAAGTAAAAATCCCATTTGCGATAATTTTTCTAATACGAGATCAAAATTTTTGTGTAAAAAATCAATAACGACTAATTTTTCGTGCAAAAAACTGCCCATCTCTGATTAATTGCATTGCGGAATAAATGAATGGCAATTCTTCAACGATAATACGTCAACGCGACTAACGCTTTATATATATATAAAAAAAAAAGCATTTGCAAGCAGTTTTTCATGTAAAAGTTAATAGCGACTAATTCTTTATATAAAATCCACTTGCAAATGATATTTAATGCAAAAGTTAATAGCATTTGAGTCAGTCAATCAAAAGTCAATTGCAATTAATTTTTATGTAAAATTTTGCTTTTTTATACGTTTACATTTTGCTTATCTTATTATTATTTATCTTATACGCACAAAATTGCAAAAATATTTCAAATAAAATCTGCTTTTTTTTTATACAAAAAATATCGCAAGTAATGTTTCCCATAAAAAATGATCTGAACAAGATTTTATATAAAATGTCAATTACGATATAATTTTTTTTGTATAAAATGTCAATTGCGATTCATGTTTATGTAAAAGCTAATTCCAACTAATCTTTCATGTAAAATATCTATCGCAGCATTTGAGTAAAATATCGATTGCAAAAAATAATTCACATTAAAATTGTGCTTTTTTTTTTTTTTACAAAAAAATGACGTGTTGAATATTTCATGTAAAAATTAACATCACCCAATTTTTCATCTATAGTGATTAAATTTTTATGTTTTTTACATAAAAATTTATTCACTATCTTCCTTTTAATTTAATCATTGACGATTGCAATGAAAAATTATCGTAAAAAAACCATTTACGATAATTTTTGAAAACGAGAAAGTCAAAATTTCGTGTAAAAGTCAATAAGGACTCATTTTTCGTGCAAAAACTGCCCACCTCTGATTAATTGCATTGCGGGACAAATGAATGGCAATTCTTCAACGAGCCAGACTAGCTCGTTTCACAAAGTCTCGGGGGTTATCTGCGTATATTGCTTTGTATATTTTTCTTATACAAAAAAAAAAAAAAAAAAAAAAAGTAATATTTTACATAAAAAATTGATCACAACAAGATTTTTTTTTTATAAAATGGCAATGGCGATTAATTTTAATGTAAAAAGCCAATTCCAACTGATCTTTCATGTAAGACGTCCATCGCAACAAAGGCAAAGGTTGTGTATTTTTGGAGTGCCTAGGGACAGGATCCCCCTATCTCCTTTTGCATAATTAGTAAAACAAAAATAATTAACTTTAAGAGAGAAAAACATAAGAGAGTATTTAATGTGTAGTAAATGTGTGTAAATAAAGTGTAGAATTAGGATGAGCCATAACTCAGGAGTTGAAAAATATATAAGTGTATATTGCGGTAAAAATATGAAAACAAAAAGTTAAGTTTAAAATCCTTTTGCAACATTTGAGCAAAATATTGATCTCAAATAATAATTCATATAAAAATTTTCTTTTTTTTTTTAATACAAAACAACAACAACAACAACAAAAAAAAAACCATAAATAGTATTTCATGTAAAAAAATCAACATCAACCAATTTTTTATCCAAAAATTTGATAATGATTAAATTTGATGTGAAAAATCAATCGCAATAAATCTTCAATGTAGATTTGGTTTGGTTTGTCATCTTGTGCACACTTTAGGCTAAACAGACCGGGACCTACAGTTTAACATGGATTCCTAACCACTCACAAGCATCCATGTCCCCGCCAGGACTCGAACCTGAAGTACCGAATGCTTAGGCACTAGCCAATTGGCAACGAGGCCGCCTTCAATGTAGAAATCAATTGCAATGAATTTTCAAATAAAAACTCATTTACGAAAATTTTTCTAACTCAAGAAAGGAAGAAATTTTTCGTGTAAAAAGTCAATAAGGATACCTTTTTCGTGCCCACCTCTAATTAATTGCAATGGAATAAATGAATGGCAATTCTTCGACGAACTAGACTCACAAAATCGCCATAAAACAGTCGTCACTGAACGACAACCCAGCCAAAAATTTGCGGGGTTATCTGCATATATTGCTTTATATATTTTTCTTATACAAAAGATCATAAGTAATACTTTGCATAAAATTGATCATACAAGATTTTGCATAAAATGTCAATGGCGATTAATTTTAATAAGAAAGCCAATAACAACTGATATATATCTAAAAATATCTATCGCAGCATTTTGAGCAAAACATTGATCGCTAAAAATGTTACATAAAAAATTGTTTCTTCATTTATATATTTATATATATATATATATATAAATAAATGAAAATTTATATAATACATGAAATATTACATCATCATCATCATTGGCTGTTAGCCCATGGTGGGCCAAGGTCGTCTGCCTACTGGCAGATTTCAGAAACTTGAGATGTCTTCTTTTTTACGGGGTAGGGTTGCCAGCCATACGCCCAACAGTCATATTAGATATTAGACTGGGACCTACAGTTTAAAGTGGATTTCGAACCACTACAAAATATCATGGCACCGCCGGGGCTCGAACTCGAAACCTGTGGCAATATATACCTGTGTGAATAAATATATATACATATTCACAGCAGTTAATTTTTCATGCAAAAAATCGATAATGATTAAATTTTTATGTAAAAAGTCAATCGCAATAAATCTTCAATGTAAAAGTAGATTGCAATGAATTTTTGAAGAATTCCATTTACGATAATTTTTAACACGTGAAAATCAAAATTTTCGTGTAAAAAGTCAATAAGGACTCATTCTTCGTGCCCACCTCTGATTAATTGTAATACGGAATAAATGAATGGCAATTCTTCGACGAACCAGACTCGCCATAAAACAGTCGTCACTGAATGACAAGCCCAAAAAGCGGACACGCAGATCACCCCGCGCCAAAAATTTACGGCGGTCGTAATTATTAACAGCCTTCGTCTAACAATCCGCCCCGAAATAGTGTCACGAGGCGCGTCCGAGAGACCTTTTTTTCGTTTTTGTTCCCGTCTCCATGGCAACCGCGAGTCATTCTGAATATTGATTGACTCTCCCTCAGACCGATTTGGCTTTTGCTTTGTGAGCTTCTCTCCTTTTTTTTTTCTCCTCGAGGAGCGTGGAAGTGGGGAAAGCCCCTCTGGGAGCGGGCTAATGACGCGTTCCGGGGATTCGCGGTCAGGAGCGGGAACTCGGGGGAGTGCGTCGAAGGAAAGGTCAACTCGCTGTTAAGTCTTTTAAAATTAAGCGGGTGACAGTTAGGCATTGGTAACTGGGGTTTGATTAGAAATAGAAAACAGTTATAAATAGAAATAAGTACAATTATTCATTATTTGTACGAGAATGCGTCGATAAATTTGTTTACATTCATCGAGGATTCATTGAGTCCAAATTTGTAACATTTAGACTGAGCGGCGCATAAAAACCGTAAGTGTGAATGAAATACGCGATGAACCGTAGAAGGTGAAAGGTCACTCAGGCGAGGATTAGCTTTATGTCCAAGCTGCAAAGGTTTTGTTGGGGCTATCTAATGGCACAAATTATGTCCAAACAGATTTTTCAAAGTTGAATAAAGTTTCAGGTTCGAATCCTGGAATGTTTGTTACTGGTCCGTAATCCACATTAAATTCTAGGTCCCTATTAGCCTAAAGTGTGCACAAAATGACCGTAGACCGACAAACCAAACAAAGCAAAAGTAGAATAACAAAACCAAAATTCAATGAAAAAAAAAAGGCGTAAAAAACGTTCAATATTGAAACGAGAATGTGCGGTTAAATTTGTTTGCACAACATTATATTCATGGCTAGTGCTCTGGCACTCGTTACCACAGGTATCGGGTTTGAATCCTGGCGGTGCCATGGATGTTTGTAGTGGTTCGGAATCCACTTTAATCCGTAGGTCCCGGTAATAATAGGATCGTAGAGCGTTGCGGGGGTAATGTTACTCGCGTCCGTAGCATATCTTCAAGCTACACATGCCTCCTGGGTAGTGCTAAATGAGTAACAGCTGTGTAGTCTCTACTTATGGCATAAAGATGAACTATCTGTATTGCCAGCTACATTAGAACAGCACTATATTCATCGAGGATTTAGCGTACCTCTTGAACTGCGTCCAAATTTGAAACATTTAGACAGAGCGGCGCATAAAACCGTAACTGTGGAAGAAATACGTGATGCGGATTCGCTGTCAGGAGCGAGAAAATTGGGGGGAGGGGGTATGTCAAAGCCGGCGGCGGAAAATGTCAACTCGCTGTTAAGTCTTTTTAAAATTAAGCGTCAGTTAGTTATTGGTAACTACTGTTTGATTAGAAATAGAAAGCAGTACTTGTGCAAAAATGCGTAAAAATTCGTAATGCGTAAATGCGTTATTCAATATTTATACCAGAATGTTGTCGTCATTCATCGAGGGATTCATTGCGTCCAAATTTGAAATATTTAAACTCAGAGGAGCATAAAAAACCTAAGTGAGGAAGAAATACGCGATGACTGTTCTCTGAACCGTAGAAGGTGAAAGGTCACGCTGGTTATGTGGTTAGTTTTATATTAGCCTTCAAAGGTTTAGTTGGCTTTATTTCATGACACAATTTTTGTCCAAGCTCTTTAAACAAAGCAAAATCGATAAATTTGTTTGAGACAACATCGTTTACATGCATTGCTTCCAAATTTGAAACATTTAGACTGAGTGGCGCATAAAAAACCGTAAAGTTCGTTCCCCACCGAAGCGTGAGGCGGCGAAGTGTCACGCGGCAGGGGAAGAAAACTTTCGATCCGTTCACATCGAAAGCTTCAGACATCGCTTTACGCCTAGTGACGCCAGTTACTTCTACTAGTTGGCAGATCTACTATTGGCTCAATCCAAGTCACATGACGCTCCAAGCAGTTGAAAGTTGGTCAACTTCAAGCGGTGGACTTCAACCGGTTACAGGCGAACGTGGCGAGGGCTTGTGATTGGTCAACGCCTCCCCGCCTCAATGGGAACGAGCCTTAAGTGTGGAAGAAATACGCGATGGCTGTTCTCTAAACCGTAGAAGATGAAAGGGCATTCAGGCTAAGGTTAGTTTTATGTCAACAAAGGTTTAGTTTGGTGTTATTTAATGTCACAAGTTTTTGTCCAAACAGATCCTTCAAAGTTGAATAAGGTTTCAGGTTCGAATCCTGGAGATGGCATAGGTGTTTGTTAGTGGTTCGGAATCCATGTTAAACGTAGGTCCCGGTCTAATTATCCTAAAGTATGCATAAAGTGACCATAGAGCGACAAACCAATCATAGTAGTATAGTGGCTAGCGCTCTGGCGCTCGGTAACAAAGGTTTCGGGTTCGAGTCCCGGCGGTGCCATGGATGTTTGTAGTGGTTCGGAATCCACTTTAAACTATAGGCCCCGGTCTAATAGGATCGTAGAGCGTTGCGGGGGCATTATTACTCCGCGTCCGTGGCTTATCTTCAAGTTACACGCGCCCGTTGTGTGTAATGCAAAGTGAGTAACATCTGTGCAGCACTTGCCTTAAGGCATCAAGACCAAGCTGTCTAAGTGTTTGCCAGCTGCATTAGAAAAAAAATAATAATAATAATTTACGAAAGGAAATTAGAAGTGTTAGAAATCACAACAACTGGATTTCTATGATTTGAATAAAAGTTTTAAATCATACGAACTGTACAGTATGTGTGGCACAAATAGCTTTCCTTGTAAAAGATTCGTATCGATAATTTACGAAAGAAAATTAGAAGTATTGAATTTTACAACAATTAGATTTGTATAACTTTAACCTTATGTTTGACATGATGGTTTGGTTTGTCGCTCTACGATCATCTTCTGCATACTTTAGGCTAAACAGACCGGGACCCACAGTTTAAAGCGGATTCCGAACCACTAACAAAACATCCATGCCACCGCCAGGATTAGAACTTGAAACACCAAAAGCCAGATCACTAGCCACTTGGCCACCAGGCCGCATAAGTTTGACATGAATACCACACAAAGTGAAAAGGTTCGTATCCATAATTAAGGAAATTAAACTAGAAATATAATATTTCACAAGAAAAGTACTAAGTTATGCAGAAAACTACAAAGCCTCAATTTTCTAGTCATCATTAAAAGGATTCTTCAGAATTTTCTTCAAAGGAATTTTCTTCAATTTTTGATTCTTTTCTTTTCCCAGTTTAATTTAAAGCTTATCTTAAAATTTAAAAGTTCCTTAAAATTTAAATTCCAGTTTCCTATCTACGATCATTTAATAAAATTTGGACAAGAGCAATTGTTACGCTTTTTATAGAACTAACATGCAATAGTTTGTGCTGTCAGTGTAAATGAGCACTGAAAAAAATGCTCCATAAAATTGAAGTAGTGCGTCTATTTGAAAGTAACTAAATCTAAAACGCAGCTTAAAGTTCAAAAGCAGTCGAAAATTAGATAGGCGAGGGTTGCCATGACAACGGGATAAAAGTGAATTAGGAAAATCATTACTGATGGAAGGGCTGCATATGGCAAAGGGGGTAAATTGAGTTAAAGGAGGGTAAAAAATAACTATCACAGTTCACCACCAAATTAATTATTTCAAATTATTATTATTATAAATTAAATGTATTAAATTAAATTGTCATAAATAATAATACCAAATTTCATATAATTATTTTTCCAATTAACAATTTTGAATTTAAAAAAAAAAAATGAGAAAACGTTTTTTGCGGCCCGTGAGATTTATCACACTTTTACAAACTATATTTATTTTATAATGGCCAAAGTAGTGAAGACCAATGTATTAAAAAATTACATTATATGTGCATCCATATATTTAAAAATTGACTATTGAAATGATGAGAAAAAATCAAATTGTTAAAATAATATTCTTGCGTATATAGGGCAGATATTATTGTATTTTATGAATGAGTTCGCAGAATAATTAAACTATATTCTGCAAACTCATGATGCGCATGCATCGATTTGCAAAAGCTAAGTGAAAGAGTGGAGAATCACATATCTAAACATAAACACATACACTAGTAAAATAAATATTTTTTAATGATTTCATTTTTTATTTCGTTTATATTTATATATTTTTTATATTTTGTTTTTCGTGTTCTATATTTCTTTTACAATGTGCATTTAGTATCATTACTATTATTATATATTATCTATGTTTACATGTAAGGATAATAGTAAACACAATAATTACAACTCGTTATGTTTCATTCCAAAAAAATTTCTATAGCGGTTCCAAATCTAATATGGAGATATATATAATTGACAACAATGTCCTTTCATTAAATTCTAATGCAAAAATATTTCAAAATTCTAATTTTTCTAATTATTTTCCTATATTTTCGAAAACCAGCAATTACAACTTGGGTTGATTTATAGCAAAATTAAAGTACATAAAACTTCGTCAAATTTCAACCAAAATTGAAACGATATCCATATTAAACGAAAAATAATTTTTAATTACTCCTAACTCTGTTTAGGCAAAATTTAAACGAGAGTCCTGTAACATGTATCTGCCAGCAGATACTACTCCAACATGGAGAAAAAGGATATTTTTGCCTCCATTCCGAATCTCTTAAATGCGGCTCTCGAGTATTAATATCTTAAATGCGGTCGGAACAAATAAGGCTGAAAGGGATAGTTGGAAAAGTTTAAGCATAGGCGGCCTTAAATTTTCTGGTTGCTGATCAGTATTCAGGATAGGTCTCCCCGTAACCATGGCAACGGATGTGCTCCCACGAAACGCGGTATTTAACGGGTCTTATGTTACCTAGTTAACTTTTCCCCGCAGAAAAGGGGGTCGGCTAACTTTCAATGGGGCCTACGAGTATTGTCCCCATTCTGCCTCCCCCGTGTTTATTGGTGACTTTTATTGAAAATGACATGGAAGAAAATGGAGATGTTTTCTCTCTGGTTTCAGGATTTTTTGAACCTGAATCTGATCTAATTAGAACAAGTAGTCTGCACTGTTCTTGGGTCTTTAGATACAGGACGAATCTTTGTATTGATTAAGATAATCGTGTAATTATTTTTAAAAATTTATCATTATGTTGACTTTTGATGCATTATTATTTATTAGTACCGTTCAGCCATCAAACAAAATGGGAAAAACACCTCAGGAAACTACGAAGCAAAATGATAATAATGATATTCATAATAATTATAATGGTAATCAATCAAGTTCCGCAGGTTTCGATTTTTGTGGCTGCTACAGTGTCTTCCTCTTGACGACAATATAATATATATTTATTTAAATTGGAGATACTTAATTTTATGGTTACTACAAGTCATTATCTTCGTGACAATATAATATACAGTGGATAAAAAAAGTATTGGTAATTGTCTATAAATGATCATATGTGTGCTAACAAAGTATGTTTACAAATTTTATTTAACATATGATTACAGAAGGAGAAAAGACAAACAAATATAACGAAATTTTCATTTAAATATTTTTTTTAGTCAAAATCTACGAGAAAATCCAAAATTTACATGATAAAATAAGTATTGGCAAAATTCTGAAATTGACAAAATTATGAGCGAAAATAAAATCAGTATATGTTTAGTACTTTGTATGCATACCTTCTGCATCTATAACAGCTTGTAATCTATTTCTCATAGAGGAAACTAAGGTCTTTGTTGTACCTGTTAAATTTTGTGCCACTCTTGCAAGAGTAAAACGTTTGGGTCGTCTTTACTTGAAATTTTATGTTTCTTGATTTCTAGATCCAGCAGGTGCCATAAATTTTCAATGATGTATTTGAGGTGGGGGTTTTAATTGGCGAGGAGCATTGTAGAGTAGCCATTCATGGGTGAGTTTCGTTGTATGCTTGGGGACATTGTCTTGTTGAAAAACGAATGATGTTCCCAAGCCAAGATTTTGGGTACTGATTTTTAAGTTATGGCACAAAATGTCAATGTATGTACGTGTTGTCATAATACCATCAATAAAATGCAGGTTGCCAATTCCATTAGCTGTCATACAGCCCCAAACTAAGACGCTGCCTCCACCATGTTTTACAGTAGCAGTTAAATGTTGCTTTTCCATTTCAGTATTTGG
Organism: Caerostris extrusa; assembly: GCA_021605095.1. Taxonomy (NCBI): domain Eukaryota; kingdom Metazoa; phylum Arthropoda; class Arachnida; order Araneae; family Araneidae; genus Caerostris; species Caerostris extrusa. The sequence continues at coordinate 22,562 of BPLR01005719.1, read as the reverse complement.
CCTCCTCCACACATATCGTCGACCATCATTGCCGAAAACGTTAAACTTTGATTCGTCGGAAAAAATAACTGTGTTCCAAAACTCTTCAGATAAATCAACGTGGGAGTTTGCGAAATCTAACCTCTTTCTCCCTATTTATTTCCGAGATGAATGGTTTCTTTCTAGCTGCCCTTCCATAATAACTTCTCTCTTGTAAAACATTCCGTACAGTCTGTACGCTGAAAGTCTTTTGCGAAGTAAAAGCAACATCTCTAGCTATCTGGGGTGCACTTATTTTAGGGTTTTCTTAACCTTGTTAATAATGACACGTTCTTCTCTTGTAGAAAATATTCGAGGTCGTCCACTTCTAGTCTTATTTTCCGTTGATCGTTACCTTAACTTTTTTTACAACACTTCTGACAGTAAATAAACTTATATTGAAGTGCACTCCTATAGTACGATAAGTTAAACCTTCATTTCTGAGCCTAATAATCGTGTTTTTAACACTAACGTCCATCTCCTTTCGATTTCGAAGTCATTTTAATGCAGTAATCGCAAAATAATGCATAGACACTTTTGGAGTAGTTTTGCAGACTTTATACCGGTAGAGTTTCTTATCAGTCGAAACACGTGACTTCAAAATTTGCATAGCAGTTAAAACTTTGCCAATACTTTTTTGACATGCAAATTTTCGTTTTTGAAAAAAAAAAAAATCGTAGAAAATTCAAATTTAAAATAAAATTTTTACTATTTTTATATATCTAAGATGTCTTGTATTTAATTACGACAGCTAAAATTGCATAACATTTTTATTTATTTGTCAATATGGATAAATTAAGGCAATTGCCAATACTTTTTTTAGTCACTGTACATTTATTTAAATTGGAACGTGACTGATGGCCGAAGGGCTAGCGCTCGGTACCACAGGTTTCGTTTCCAGTCCTGGAGGGTGCCATGGATGTTTGTAGTGGTATGGAATTCACTTTAAATCGTAGATCCTGGTCTCATATGAATGTAGAGCATTGGGAGTAGGGCTGATAACCTTACACCGTAAAAGAAAGCCTCTCCTGTTTAAAAATATGCCAGTAAGCAGATGTCCTTGGCCTGCCATTGGGCTGTTGTGTCACTGAGAAAGGATAGAAGATATGGTTGTTTTTTTGTTATAATGCAGCTGGCAAAAACTTAGACACTTGTCTTGGATGCCTTTAGGCAAGCGCTGCTCCGACGTCACTCAATTAGCATTATACAGTAGGTGCGTGTAGCATGAAGATAAGCTACGAACGCGGAGTAACAATATCCCCGCAACACTCAACGACTGTGTTAGACCGTGACCTACGGTTTAAAGTGGATTCCGAACCACTACAAGCATCCATGGCACCACCGGGACTCGAACCCTGTGGTACCGAGCGCCAGCCACTCGGCCATTTAGGTCCTCAAGCAAGGACTGCACCGACGTTACTCCCTCAGCACTACCCAGGGGATGCGTGCAGCTTGAGGATAAGCTACAGATGCGGAGTAACAATACCCCCGAACGCTCTATGATCAGAGTAGATCGAGACCTACGGTTTAAAGTGGATTCCGAACCACTACAAGATATGGTTATATTGTTAATTTATATTATATGTTTTTTTTTATATGTTTGTTTTCAAGACAAAAAATAAATTTATTGGGGTTTTTTTTTGTGTCTAATTTGGGAAACGTTATTTATTTTCACAAATTAGTTCGTTAATATTTCAATTTTTCTGATTATTTTCCTTCATTTTTGAAAACCAGTAATTACTAGACGGCTTAATGTATAGCAAAATTACAACCAAAAGTTGAAACTATATCCATATTAAAAGTAAACAATATTTAATTACTCCTTACTCTGCCGAGGCAAAGTTTAAAAGAGCTCTGTTGCATGTATCTGCCAGCAGATATTGCTCCAACAGCAAGAAAAAGGATATTTTTGTCTCGAATCCGAATCTCTTAAATGCTCCCGAGTATTAATCTTTTAAATGCGGTCGGAACAAATAAGGCTGAGAGGGAGAGTTGGAAAGTTTAAGCATAGGCGGCCTTAAATTTTGCTGGCTGATCAATATTCAGGATAGGTGTCCCGTAACCATGGCGACCGATGTGCTTCCACGAAACGCGGTATTTAACGGGTCTTATGTTACCTAGTTAGCCAGCCCCCTTTTCTACGAGGGAAGGAGAAGTTAACTTTTCAATGGGGCCTACGCCCCCGCCCTCCCCCATTCTGGGCCCCCGTGTTTATTGCGACTTTTATTGAAGATGAGATGGAGGAAAACGGAGATGTTTTCTCTGCTCTGTTCAGGATTTTGAACCTGGATCTGATCTAATTAGAACAACAGCCTGCGTTGCTCTTGGGTCTTTAGATGTAGGACGAATCTTCGTATTGATTAAGATAATGGCGGGATTATTTTTAAAAAATGTATTATGTGGACTTTTGATGCATTATTATTTATTAACATAGTCCGGCCCTCAAGCAAAATGAGGGGGAACCAAGAAAAATAACAAACAAAACGATAATAATAATGATGATGATGATCAATCAAGCCCAGCAAGTTTTGAATCTTTGGGGTACTACAATGTCTTCATCTTCATGACAAAATAATATATATTTATTGAAATTGGAGATAGGTCTGACAACCTTAAAAGAAAACATCTTCTTTTCTAAAAATCTGCCAGTAAGCAAATGGCCTTGGCCCCCTATGGGGCTGTTGCGTTACTGAGAAAGGAAAGAAGATATGGTTTTCTTTTTTTTGTTCTAATGCAGCTGGAAAACACTTAGACAGTTGTCTTTGATGCCTTAAGGCAAGCGCAGCATTGACGTTACTTATGTAGCACTACCCAGGAGGTGCGTGAAGCTTGAAGATAAGCTACGGACGCGAAGTAACAATACCCCCGCAACGCTCTACGATCATGTTAGACGGGGATTTATGGTTTAAAGCGGATTACGAACCATTACAAATATCTATGGTACCGCCGGTACGCGAACCCGAAACCTGTAAAACCGAGCGCCAGAGCGCTATCCACTCGGCCATTCGGTCCCTATATTGTTAATTTATATTATGTGGTTTAATATATGGTTGTTGTTAAGACAAAAATAAATTTATTGGTTTTTCTTTTGTGCCTAATTTGTGAAGAACTATTTGATTGATGTTTTTGCAAAATTTCATTAAATTCTAATTCATAGATATTTCAAAATTCCAATTTTTCTGATAATTTTCCTACGTTTTTGAAAATCAGTAATTACTATCCTGCTTAATTTACAGCAAAATCAAAGTACATGAAACTCTGCAAAATTTCAAACCAAAAATTTGAACGATATCCATAGGAAAAGTAAACAATTTTTAATTACTCCCATCTAAGTTTAAACGAGAGCCCTGCTACATGTATCTGCCAGCAGATACTCCAGCAGGGAGAAAGGATATTTTTGCCTCCAATCCGAATCTCTCAAATGCGCCCGAGTATTAATCTCGTAAATGCGGTCGGAACAAATAAGGCTGAGAGGGAAAAGTTTAAGCATAGGCGGCCTTAAATTTTCTGGTTGCTGATCAATATTCAGGATAGATCTCCCGTAACCATGGCAACAGATGTGCTCCCACGAAACGCGGTATTTAGCGGGTCTTATGTTACCTAGTTAGCCGGCCCCCTTTTCTGCGAGGGAAGAAGGATAAGTTTTTCAATGACCCCATTCTGGGCCCCCGTGTTTATTGCGACTTTTATTGAAAATGAGATGGAGAAAACGGAGATGTTCAGGATTTTGAACCTGGATCTGATCTAATTAGAACGAGTAGACTGCGTTGTCTTTAGATGTAGGATGAATCTTGGTATTGATTAAGATAATGGTGTGATTATTTTTAAAAATTTATTCTTATGTGGACTTTTGATGCATTATTATTTATTAGCATACTCTAGCTATCATGCAAAATGAAAAAAAAAAAAAAAAAACCTATCAAGCGAAATGATAATAATAATGATGATGACCAGTCAAGCCCAGAAGGTTTCGAATCTTTTGGCAACTACAGTATCATTGTCTTCATGACAATATAATATATATTTATTTGGAGTTTTCAGTAGATGGACATTTAGTATTTTACGTTCTAAGCTGAGGTAGTGCCTTTTGGCACCAGACAAAAGACCGAAAATTCTTGTTCGCACTGGATTTGGACTTGTTGAATCTGAAATCCGGAAAGTCCTACTCCTAGATGTTTTCTCTGCTGTTCAGGATTTTGAACCTGGATCTAATCTAATTAGAACAGCAGTCTGCGTTGTTCTTAGGCATTTAGATGTAGAGCGAATCTTTGTACTGATTAAGATAATGACGGATTATTTTTAAAACCAAGACTGATGTGGACTTTTGATGAATTGTTATTTATTAGCATAATCCAGCCATCAAGCTCAAATAGAAAAAAAAAAAGCAGGGAATCTATCAAACAAAATAATAATAATGATAATAATAATAATGATGATGATGATGAGGATCAATCAAGACCAACAGGTTTCAAATATTTTGTCTACTACAGTATCATTATCTTCATGACAATATAATATATATTTAATTAAATTGGGGCTTTAAGTAGATGGGCATTTAGTACTTCACGTTATAAGCTGAGGAATTGCAGCTTGAATATCAGATAATGGAACCGAGAGTTCTTGTCCCCACTTTCCTAGATAGCGCTCTGGCTCTCGATACCACAGATTTCGGGTTCGAATCCCGGCGGTGCCACTGATGTTTGTAGCAGTTCGGATTCCACTTTAAACCGTAGGTCACCTTCTAATATGACTGTAAATCGTTGGGAGTAGAGCTGACGACTTTACAGCGTAAAAAGAGAACATCTCCTGTCTAGAAATCTGCCAGTAAGCAGATGGTCTTGGTCCACCATGGGGCTGTTGCGTCATTGAGAAAGGAAGGAATATATGATTATATTGTTAATTTATATTATATGGTTTTATATATGGCTGTTATCAAGTCAAGAAATACATCTATTATTTTGTTGTGCCCAATTTGAGAAGCACTATTTGATTGATGTTTTTACCAAACTTGACTAAATTCTAATGCCTAGATATTTCACAATCGATTTTTCTGATGATTACTCTTCATTTTCGAAAATCAGTAATTACCATCCTGGTTAATTCATAGCAAAATCACAGTACATGAAACTCTGTCAAATTTTAAACCAAAAAAATTTGAACGATATCCATATTAAAAGTAAATAATTTTTAATTGCTCCTAACTCTACTGAGGCAAAGTTTAAAAGAGCCCTGTTACATGTGGTATCTGCCAACAGGGAGAAAAGGGATATTTTTGCCTCCAATCCGAAAATCTCTTAAATGCGCTCGAGTATTAATCTCCTAAATGTGGTCGGAACAAATAAGGCTGAGAGGGAGAGTTGGAAAAGTTTAAGCATAGACGGCTTTAAATTTTCCGGTTGATCAATATTCAGGATAGGTCTCCCCGTAACCATAGCAACGGATGGGCTCCCACGAAACGGGTATTTAACGGGTCTTATGTTACCTAGTTAGCCGGCTCCTTTTCTGCGAGGGAAGGAGAAGTTAACTTTCAATGGCCCCTCGGCCCGCCCCCGTTATGCCCCCCTCCGTGTTTATTGCGACTTTTATTGAAAATGAGATGGCGGAAAATGGAGATGCTTTCTTTCTGCTGTTTTCAGGATTTTGAACCTGGATCTGATCTAATTAGAACAAGTAGTCTGCGTTGTTCTTTAGATGTAGGACGAATCTTTGTATTGATTAAGATAATGATGCGATTATTTTAAAAAATATAACAATATGTGGACTTTTGATGCATTATTGTTTATTAATATCGTCCAGCCATCAAGCAAAATGGAAAAAACCCTCAAGAGAACCATCAAGCAAAACGATAATAATAATAACAATAATAAAGATAATGATGATGATGATGATGATGATCAATCAAGCCCAGCAAGTTTTGAATCTTTTGGGCTACTACAGTGTCTTCGTCTTCATGACAATATAATATACATTTATTTAAATTGGAGCTACTTAATTTTTGGACTACTACAGAGTCATTATCTTCGTGACAATATAATATATATTTTATTAAATTGGGGCTTCGCCTGATGGCCGAGGAGCTAGTGCTCTGGCGTTCGGTATCACAGGCTTCGGATTCGAATCCCGGCTGGTGGCATGGATGTCTGTAGCGGTTTGGAATCCACTTTAAACCGTAGGTCCAGTCAAACACGATCGTAGATCGTTGCGGGGCATTGTTACTCCGCGTCCGTAACATATCTTAAAAGCTACACGCTCCCCCTGGGTAGTACTAGAGTAACATCGGTGCAGACCTTGCTTACGGCATCAAAGATCACGATCAAAGTATTTGCCAGCTGCATTAAAAAATATTAGGGCTTTCAGTAGATGGACATTTAGTACTTTATGTTATAAGCTCAGCAATTACTGTTTGAAATCAGACAATGGAATCGTAAGTTCTTGTCCCCACTGGCTTGTTGAATTTGTAATCTGGAGAGTCCTGGTTGGATGAATTACACTGAATGACAAGAAAGTCATGTTCAGGATTTTGAATATGCAAATTTTCATATGGCACAGCATCGCGTAGAACAGGTCTAAATGCGCAGTGCTTTCGCAGAATCTTTGTTTTCTGTTACAAGTTATTCATGTGAAGAGGTTTTGACGTGATGATGACCGCACGACGGGAATTAAACTTTGAACGCGGAAATGTTAGTGGAAAAAGCTAAACGCATGGCTCATGCCATTTCGGAAATCGTTAGGAATTCAACATTCCCAGATCCACTGTGTCAAGAGTGTGACGAATATTTTGACATTTCAGGCATAACATCCCCAACATGGACAGCGCAGTGGTCGACCGCCTGCATTTAACGACCGAGACCGGCGACGTCTGCAAAAAAAAAAAAAGAAATTCTAACAGACAAGCAACACTGCGTCAAATAACCGCAGAAATCAATGTGGACGTACAAGGGACTTGTCTGTTAAAAGTCAGCAAAAAATTTGGCTTTCTTGGGCTATTCCAGCAGAAGACCGACTCGAGTGCCTTTACTGACAGAACGACATCGCTTGCAGCGACTCTCGTGGGCACGTGAGCATGGTATCGGTTGGTCCCTAGATGAATGGAAAACCGTGGCCTGGAAATGAGTCACGATTTCAGTTGGTAAGCTGATGGTAGGGTTCAAGTGTGGCGCAGACCCCACGAAGCCATGGACCCAAACTGTCAGCAAGGCACTGTTCAAGCTGGTGGTGGCTCCGTAATGGTGTGGGCTGTTTTTTTTTCATGGAATGGACTTGGTCCTCTGGTGTGACTGGACAGAACATTGACTGGAAATGCTTTATGTTCAGCTACTTGGAATCACTTGCAGCCATTCATGGACTTCATGTACCCAAACAACGATGGGATTTTTATGGATGACAATGCGCCATGTCACCGGGCCACAACTGTTCGCGATTGGTTTGAAGGACATTCTGGGCAATTCAACGAATGATCTGCCCACCTAGATCGCCCGACATGAATTCCATCGAGCATTTATGGGACATCATCGAAGTCTGTTCTTTAAAATCCCCTGCACCATCAACGCTTTCACAATTATGGACGTCTATCGAGACAGCATGGCTCAATATTCCTGCAGAAGACTTCCAACGACTTTATGTTGAGTCCATGCCACGTCGAGTTGCTGCACTTCTCTGGGCGAAAGGAGGGCCGACAAGATATTAAGAGGTATCCCATGACTTTTGTCACTTCAGTGTAAGTTGAATGAAGATATTTTCTTTGTTCAGTTTTGAACCTGGATCTGATTTAATTAGAACAGCAGTCTGCGTTGTTCTTTAAATGTAGGACGAATCTTTGTATCGAATCTTTGTTTAAGATAATGGCAAGATTATTTTTAGATAGTTATACTTATGTGGACTTTTGCATTATTATTTATTAGCATAGTCCAGCCATCAAGCAAAATGGGTGGAAAAAGCAAACCCTCAAGCAAAACGATAATAATAATGATGATGACGATCAATCAAACCAAGCAGGTTTTGAATATTTTGGTTACTACAGTATCATTATCTTTATGAAAATATAATATACAAGGTGATTATAATCAAAGTCCCACCTTCAAAATGCTGTCAAAAAAAAGAACCACTCGTCACAATGAGTTCAAAGTGAACTGAAGATATTTGAAAAAGGGGAAATGGTATGGCATCAAAAAAGTCACAAAAAAGTTATACCGATTTTTCCATCCAACTTGGTATGACTATGCCATGGTGGATGGATTTTACACGAACAGTGTCACAACTGTTGAATGATTTGGAAGTCATTTTTTCTGTCAAAAACCCAAACAATGAAGTACCTTTAACACTACAGTTGGTTTAATACTCAACTCATGATAAATATGTCGTCTCAAAATATCACTGTCAGCCGAATTCACTTCCTTTATGCCGCTTACATCACCATCTTTTTAATACACTTCGGAACTTTTTGATGCCGCGCCGTTTTCCCCTTCTTCAAGTATCTTCAGTTCAAATGTGAACTCATTGTGAAGAGTGTTCCTTTTTTACAGCATTTTGAAAGTGTGACTTTAATTATAATCACCCTGTATATTTATTTAAATTGGGGTCTTCAGTAGAGCGACATTTAGTACCTTGCGTTCTAAGCTGCGGAATTGAAAGACTAAAGAACAGAAATTTCTTACCACTGGATTTGGGCTTGTTGAATCTGTAATCCGAGAGTCTTAGTTGAGTGAATTAAGTTGAATGGAGACGTTTTCTCTGTTCAGAATTTTGAATCTAGATCTAGTCTTCGTTGTTCTTATGTCTTTCTTTTCTACAATGTAGGACGAATCATTGTACTGATTAAGATAATGGCAGGATTATTTTTAAAAAATTTATCATTATGTGGACTTTTCATGCATTATTGTTTATTAGCATAGTCCAGTCATCGAGCAAAATGGGGAAAAAGCAAACCATCAAGAAAATGATAATAATAATGATGGTGATGATGATCCATCGAGTTCAGCAGGTTTCATATCTTTTTCGTTACTACAGTAACATTATCTTTACGGCAATATAATATATATTTATTTAAATTGGGCAGCAGTACTTTATGTTCTAAGCTGAGGAATTGCCGCGTGAAACTAGAAAAAGGAGCCGACAGTTCTTGTCCCCATTGGGTTGGGTTTGTCGAATCTGTATTCCTTAGAATCCTGATTGGGTGAATTTAGTTGAATGAAGATCGTAAAGTACATAGCCATTTAGTCATTTAGGCCCTATAAAGGTATTATAAATAATATAATATAAACGCACTTTATTTTAAATGTAAAAACACATATATAAAGGCAATATAGATTATATTATATAAACGTAATATAAACGCATATATAAAGGCAATCACGTGTAACATGATTACCTTTTATATCATGTTAAAAATACAGCTATGTCCTTAGAATATATTTTGCGAAACTAATTAATTACACTGTAACCGCACGCAGTTACTCATCGACCGACGACCAGCTACTATGTGGAAAATATGTTACAACGAATCAATCCAGCGACCTCAACATAAAACCTTCATGAATTTCGTTTGATCCAGAATTGTGAAATCGCAGACAAGGGGAAAAAAAAAAAAAAAAAAGTCCAGCAGATTCTTGTGTACAGTTAAAATTGTCAATAGCAAAGGTCACCCAGAACTCTTTCCTAGAAATTAAAAAAATAAATAAATAAATAAATAAAAAAGAAAAGTAAAAACAGATCGGTTCTTTTAACTCGTTCTACTCACTTTTAAATCCTTCTATCATTCCATCCGAGCCGCCATCTTTGCCGCATTCGTTCGCTCATTTATTTAGGATTTTTCTTTTCTTTCTTTTTTCTTCAGTTATTTTCTATTATTATTTTTATTAAGACTTTTCTCTTACCTTCTTGTGTGCTTTTCTTTCCTTTTTTTTCTTTTTTTTTCACCTTCATTCATTTTTTTCTTTTTCTACTCATTTTTAACTCATTTAAATTCCAGGTTACGAATTTGATAAAAATATAATTAATTTAACCTCATATAGTTATTTTTAGGATATAACCACCGGAATAAATCGGTTTTTTAAACATTTATAAAATGCTTTAAGTTAAAATGTAAGTATATGAAAATTAGTATGCAATATAAACGTACTTTTTACTCGTAATATAAACGTATATATAAAGATAATATAAATAATATAATATAAATGTATTTTCTAAACTTAATATAACGCTTATATAAGGGTAATATAAATGATAAAATATAAATATACTTTTTTAAACGTAATATAAATAAGAGTAATATAAATAATATAAAATAAACGTAATATAAAAGCATATATAAAAGTGATATATATAATATAATATAAGAGTACTTTTTAAATGTCATATAAAAGCATGTATAAAGTTATTATAAATAATATATTATAAACGTACTTTTTAAATGTAATTAAAACGCATATATAAAGGTAATATAGATAATGTAATTTAAACGAATATATAAAGGTAATCACGTGTAACATGATTACCTTTATATCATGTTATAAACACAGCTACGTCTTTAGAATATATTTTATGACACTAATTAATTAACTATAACCGCACTCATCATATATTCATCAGTTAGTCATCGACCCAACTTTGTAGAAAATATATTGTAAATATGCTAAAACGAATATGTTATAAAAATATGTTATGACGAATATGTTGCAAAATATGTTACAACGAATCAATCCAGCGACTCTCAACATAAAACCTTCATCAATTTGGTTTGAAATCAATCCTGAATTGTGAAATCGTAGACAAAGGAAAAAAAAAAAAAGTCCTGCAAATTCCTGCTTACAGTTAACATTGTCAATCGCAAAGGTCACCCAGAACTCTTTCCTAGAAATTAAAAAATAAAAAAGCGAAAAAAACAAGAGAAAAGTAAAAACAGATCGGTTCTTTTAACTCGTTCCACTCACTTTTAAATCCTTCGTTCATTTCGTTCCGAGCCGCCACCTTTGCCGCATTCGTTCACTTATTTATTTAGCATTTTTTTTTTTTTTTTTCTTTTTTTTTTTTTTTCTTTAGTTATTTTCTATTATTATTTTATTCTGGACTTTTTTCTCTTGTCTTCTTGTGTTTTTTTTCCCCCACCTTCATTCTTTTTTTTTTTTTTTTTTTCTTTCTACTTTTTTTTTTTTTTTTTTTTAATATTATTATTCATTCGATTCGTTCTCTTAGGTTCACGAGTCGAGTTACGCTTTTTACCACTGGATAAACTTTTATTAACATAGTAAATAATATAATAAACGTAATAGTTTGTAACTTAGGATACTAACTATAAAAATTTTTTAAAACATAATATAAACGCATGTATAAAGATATTATAAAGAATATAACATAAACGTACTTTTTAAACGTAATATAAACGCATATATAAAGGTAGTCACGTGTAACATGATTACATATATATCATGTTAAAAATACAGCTACGTCTTTAGAATATATTTTACGAAATTAATTAATTAACTGTAACCGCACGCAGTTAGTCATCGACCAACGAACAGCTACTATGTAGAAACTAGTCAATATGTAAATTAGCATGCAATATAAACGTACCTTTTTTAATTCATGTAGTATAACGTACATAATTTAATAAACGTTTATATCATGTTAAAAAAAAGCTACGTCATTAGAATATATTTTAAGAAACTAATTAAATACACTGTAACCACACGCATTTATCGAACAGCTATTTTGTGGAAAATATGTATAATTTTTAAGTGATTGGTAATTTAAAAAAATATTTTGAAAATTCTTATTCTTGTAATTAAAAATCAACAAAAAATTAACTAAATGACTGATTTGTTGTTTGTTTTAAAATAAAAACTACAACATAGTACATTTATTTTGTTTATTTTATGATTTCTCACAAATATTTCGGTATTCTTATTGTTAATCGCAATTAATAAAATATTTTATTTTTTCATCTTTTTGCTATATTATCTCCAACACTTATTATTTTTTTAATACAAATTTAATGCAATTACTCATTACAATTTTAGAAGAAGACTAAAATTAATGCATTTTGTTCATTAATAGTTTAATTTCATAACAAAAAATTCTAATTATCAAAATAAACAAATAGTCGTAAATACGATAATCTTTGTAGCTGTCTCCAAATGAATATTTTAAAATATATGTATGTTAAACCATTTAGTTAAATATACAAATGATTACTATGTTGATTTATATTCTATAGAGGTTTGAGTAACAACATGTATTTTGAAACATGTGTTTTGAAAAAACATGTATTTTTTCTTTAAATTAATTTCAAAGAACAAATCATATTTCTATAAAGATTAGGGATACAGTTATTGGCTACTTAGAGTGTTTCAATTTGATTATAACCAAAAATTACGCTTGTTTAACATATTCATATTTAAAAATACGGTTATATCAAACAGTTAGTTTAATAAAAGAATTCTAATTAATAAATGAAAGTTAGTTTAATTAAAATAACATGAATTAATAGATCTAAAAGTTGTTTTTTAACACTTTACAAGGAATCAATCCAGCGACCTCAACGTAAAACCTTCATGAATTTCGTTTGATTCAGAATTGTGAAATCGTAAAAAAAAAAAAAAAAATCCAGCAAATTCCTGCTTCCAGTTAAAATTGTCAATCGCAAAGGTCACCCAGAACTCTTTCCTAGAAATTAAAAAAATAAATAAATAAAAAAGAAAAAGAAAAGTAAAAACAGATCGGTTCTTTTAACTCGTTCTACTCACTTTTAAAATCCTTCTATCATTCCATCCGACCCGCCATCTTTGCAGCATTCGTTCGCTTATTTATTTAGCATTTTTCTTTTCTTTTCTTTTAGTTATTTTCTATTATTATTTTTATTCTGAACTTTTCACTTACCTTCTTGTGTGCTTTTCTTTTTTCACCTTCATTCTTTTTTTTTCTTTTTCTTTTTCTACTCTTTTTATTTTAGTTCTTCTTTTATTATTATTATTCATTCGATTCGTTCTCTTAGGGTGGAGATGAGGAGACGGGGGAGGAATGTACTTTGGTGTGCGGGGGTGGTAGAAGGAGGGTGTTTGAGGGAGACGGGTTGCCATGGAGACGCGATGGGAACGGTGGGACGCCGTGTGCGGTTAGAGGGTGCGTCATGAATTTACGGATTTTATCGTTTTCGGGGAAGGAAAAAAATAAAACGATCAGAATGGTGACGGTTGAACGGCAAACGATTTTCGGAATATATTATTCGTAAATCGATACGAACGTATCAATAACTATAAATTAGTTTTTATTAATATGCTAATTAACACTATTTAATGTATTGTATTTATTGTATTGTATTGTAACACTATTTAATGTATTGCATTTAACACATTAATATGTTAATTAACACTAATTAACACTATTTAATTATAGTTATTAAATATGGAGGAAATTAAAAATTTTAATTTTAATAATCACACATCCTTTACAAAAGAAATTAGTTTCATTCAAAAGTTATTTTTGTTAAAAAATTAATTTATTTTTTAAAAAATAAAATAAATTTATATTCATCATCATTAACAGTGGCACAACAACCCCACGGTGGGTCAAGGCCGCCTGCTGGCAGGTTTCTAGACAGGAGATGTTTTCTTTTATGGGGTAGGGTTTTCAGACCTACGCCCTACAGCCATATTGGACAGGGAAATATTGTTTAAAGTGGATTCCACTACAAATATCCATGGCATCGCTGGGACTCGACCCCGAAACCTGTGATATCGAGCACCAGAGCACTAGTCATCCTGCCAATCAGGCACCAAATTTATATTCAGTAAATAGTTAAGTAAGAATGTTTTCATTCTTGTGATTTTAAAAATGAATTCCAAAAAATACTTCTTAATTTAGTTTGTCGCTTTTCGGTCATCTTATACACAGGAGGGCTAAACAGACTGGGACCTACAGTTTAAAGTGAATTCTAAACCACTCACAAACATCCATGTGACCGCCAGGATTCGAACCTGAAGCCTGTGGTACCAACAGCCAGAGCGCTAGCCACAAATTATAGCGAGATATGATGGTTTTACAAAACTATGTATGTTTTTTGTTCAAATATGATGACACAGTAAAAAATGATGACATCAAATACGACGATACAGTAAGAAAACATGATGTCAAGTATAATGATATACGAAAAGAAATATGATGTCAGATAGAATGATGTAATAATTGGTAAGAAATAGGCAGTGGCTTTTGGAAAAATAATCTAAGGTTTCAATTCATGTCTTTTCCTAATTACGGCCATGGCAGACTAAAGTCGCAGATTATGGTAAACATATGAGATACTATGGTAAATTGTGGGTTTTTAGTAACATATTTTTTCCCTGCTATTTAACTATGTGGGTTTATTTAATGAATTATTTAATGAAAGCTATACAAGTGCAGGTTAAGTAAACACTAGGGAGATGACTTTTCGTTTTTCCTTCATGTGGCCAATACAACAAGGTTTCTATGATGACTTCTGGGTAGCGTTCTATACGCTACAAATTTGCTGATCAATGCGAAATAATGTGAATTAAGTGCCTAGCATTATAGAGAAAAATTATATTTTGCTAAAATTATTATTCTTATAATTATTTTTCATCATTACCTGTATGATATAAATCTTTAATTTTTTCATTACATTTATTAATTTATTAATGAATCATAAATTTACAATTATTTTTATGATTCAAAAATTACAAAACTTTGAAAAATACATGTCATCTTATTAACAACATTTGAGATATCTATTGTTTAATATGGAGCCAGTATGGTGGCGGTGGAGCCAGAGATTTTTGTAGTGATTCGAAATCTACTTTAAACCACAAGTTCTGGTCTAATATGGCTGTAGAGTGTTGGACATAGGGCTGACAGCCATACCCCATGAAAAAGAAAACCTCTCCTGTCTCGAAATCTGCCAGTAGGCAGACGGCCTTGATCTACTAACGGGCTGTTACGCCACTGAAGAAAAAGAAATCCCAACATAAAAAAAGGAATTATTAATTACTTCAGTGTACCCAACAAGCCTAACTAAAAGCTGCTATATGTATACAGGGTATGCACATCATACTTTCTAAGGCGAGAAAGTCCTTTCTATTAGGTTTGTAGAGGGGCTGCTAGTCTAAGTAGTTCTGAATCTTATGCATCTTAGCAGCGTTGAATCTGCTATATATCTTTGCCTTTCTAGTGACGAATGGGCCCGGATTAAAATGCTTGATGTTTGAAAATTAAATCACTCTGCATTAAAAACTTTACTGCTAATCTTCCTTATTCATGGCTCAGTGGCAACGTGCACAGCTGGTGAGCATTAGGGTGGAGGTTCAAGCCTCTGACGGTCTTTGTTGTATACGCTGTTTCAAAAACGAGGAAACTCGGATGACATTTGGGATGTTCAGCATCTTGCCTCATGAGTCGGACTACCTGGTGGGTATTTTTCGGGTGTTCTCCCACACGACACATAAATGCGGTGTAGTTATCACTAAGAGTCCACCCGGAAGGCACTACTCACCATCTTCAGCGTCACGTAGCGAAGTCAGAGTCTACCTACGATTGCTTCATCACAACAGAAGCTGCCCCTTTTACACTCCATGAGTAGATTACCCATAGAATGTCCGTCCAGCACTGCAGGACACTAAGGATTAGACACATACATTTTTTAATGATTGAAAGAAATAAGTTTAAAAATGGAATCAAATAAGTTTGGAGTGGAGGGTGCCATGGATGTTTATAGTGGTTCGGAATCCACTTTAAGTCGTATGTGCCGATCTAATAGGGACTATAGAGCGTTGGGAGTAGGGCTGACAACTCTACTCTGTAAAAGGGTAGTGTCACGGAGCCAAGTCAGACTTCTATCTACAGGTGCTCTATCACAACAGAAACTGCGGCCTCCTTTTTCCCTCCTTCCATGAGTCCACAACGGGTTCTTGGATTTGATTTAGATGTTGCTGTTTGCCAAGTGGAATAAGAAACACTACTGAACTACAGTTGAGAAATTATTCTTCAGTTGTTAAGCTAATGAATAACTTATTAATTATATTCTTTTGTTAAAAATAATACTGAAATCATGTTCCTGGACGTTTGTGGAGACACTTATGAAATACTCTTCAACCTCAAAAAATAAATTTAAAAATCATTTTTAGAAAAGATTATCAAAATATGTTAGACTAAATCTTGCATTCATAGAGATTCAAACGGAGGATTTAAACATAAAATCAATGAGATACAAATCCATACTTCGTCAAAAATAGTGGCTCAAAAAAAAAAAAAAAAAAGATCTCTCACTGCATTGCGCTACATTTCTTACCATCATCTAAGGTGGTGGTTTCTAAATTTATTTACTCTACTGTTTCCTTTTCAGAAAAAAATTTAGTCAGTGCCCCCTTGGAAATCTGAATTCTTTAAGCAAACAAACAGAAAGCGACAAGAACAAACAACTGTGAACAAACAGAAATGTATAGAAAAAAAAGTTTCTCTTATGTATTTACCTACACCTTATTGAATAGCAAATAAAGTGGATGTAAATAAGACATCTTGAAAGCGCGAAACGTTTTTTTGCTAAAATCATTCGCAGTACCATACGTTTTTATACACAGAAAATGAAAATAATGATAGAAAATATGGATATTATATTTATGAATGACACCAGAAATGATCTTAGTGATCTATATCACTATAGGTTGATCTATAGTGATATAGATCAACCTAGTGTGTTGTTATAAATGTATTAATAATCAGCTCTATTTTCATAGAAGTGATTTTAAATCACCACTACTCGCTATTTGCAGTCAGATTATTACTATTATTATTATTATAATTATTTTCCCTTAACCAATTGATGATCTCACAAAACCACGTTGCACTAAATAGAAAAGAAGGAAATGCAAGGAAAGAAAACTTTTGTAGTGTGCAGGTTGGGCAATCAGGTAGTAACTGAATATGGATGGGTTGCGATACTTGAGCACAAGTTGGAAAACTCACAGCTT
Organism: Caerostris extrusa; assembly: GCA_021605095.1. NCBI lineage: Eukaryota > Metazoa > Arthropoda > Arachnida > Araneae > Araneidae > Caerostris > Caerostris extrusa. Next base: position 5,571 of record BPLR01005719.1, on the reverse strand, counting down.
TATTTACACATTCACAAACACCAGGCACATACAATATCTAACACCCTTAAAGACATATAATTATAGATTCGTGGAAGGATTCTACTTCTAAACCGAAAACCTGATACTCAGTCACGAGCAGGATGCGCGAAATAAACTTCATCTCCGGGTGAGAGTTTGTAGGCCGACTAATACGCATCATCATCATCATTGCCGCAACAGACCCATGGTGGACCAACGCCATCTACTTACTGGCAGATTTTAAGACTAGAGATGCTATCCTTTTTACGGGATAGAGTTGTTAGCCCTACGCCCAACGCTCTATGGAAATATTAGACCAAGACCTACGGTTTAATGTGGATTCTGAACCACTACAAACATCCACGGCAACGCTGGGACTTGAATCCGAAACCTGTACCACCGAACCACGCTAGTCACTCGGTCATCAAGTCTTTCACTAATACGCAAGGTTACACTAAATATATTTTTTCTGTGGCGGGAGAGACTGTAAACTAAACGCTTCTCAACAGAAGCGCGTTGTTGCGCTTTACTTCTTCTCGGGAGAGAGTCTCCAGGCCAACTGACCATTTCTCCTAAACGCAACAGCTCTTATAAATGTGTATGAGGTTACAGTTACGGTGCACGGTTATGTGTACGGTTACACTTTTTTGTGTTGTAGTCCATCATCCAAGATAAGCTATAGATATCTGCTTTTGCAACTTTTACGCAGAACAGGTAAAACATGCACAAATAAATATTATAAAAAATTCCTTTAGTAACTTCCTTCTTTATGTTTTCCCGTCAACCATTTTTATCAAAAACTCCCTTCCCATCACCGCAATGCCCTCCGAAGTTACTATCTCTCTTAAACATTCAAGTGTCCACTAGGGGGTGACATTGGCTTACTTTGGAAATCAGTGATCTAATATAAGGTAAAAGATGATAATTGACTAATTAAGTAATTAGTAGGCGATGTTAGTTAGGAAAAAATGTCAATTTTGCAAATGTCTATACTCAAACTAAATGGATAGATGAAGTTTCTAAATCCCTATTGATTTACATAGTTTCATAATATGAATAGGGTTATTCTCACATAAAGACTATTTTGTTTTATTTTGTCCTACTTTCATCTTTCAATTAACCTAATTATTACGAATTAGGAGATCCTGATGGCCGAGTGACTAGTGCTCTGATGCTCGGTTCCACAGGCTTCAGGTTCGAGTCGCGGAACGGCGACGGATGTTTGTAGGGGTTCGGAATCCACTTTTTAAACCGTAGTCTCAGTCTAATATGACTACTACTACTACACCATACCACATCACTGTGCTTAGAGCTGAGTCACCCCTATATAGATTGGGAATGATGTGGTGGAGAAGTCTAACTGTGCTGCGTGACGCTCTTACAATCATATATGACCCGGAACTAAGGATTAAAGTGGATTCCGAACCACTACAAACATCCATGACACCGCTGGGACTCGAACCTGAAACCTGTGGCACCCAGCGCCAGAAGTCTAATAGGACTGTAGAGCGTGTTGGGCGTACGGCTGATAACCTATCCGTTAAAAGAAAAACATCTTTTGTATCTTGAAATCTGCCATTTGGCAGAGAGGCCTTGACACTGTTGTACCAATGAAGAAGATTACGACTTATAACTACTTTTCTAATTTCATCCTGCTGATCGAAATCAATTGTTTTATTTCAATTGAATATTAACCTGTTGTAAAAAGTAAGACAAAAATAAGAGGGTTTTCAAACAAAGATCAAGATGAGCCTTTGTTCAGTTCTTGGTGCATCAAAAGAAAAACGAACAATTGCAGAAAGGTGCAATTACGTTAGTGACAAAACAATTTAAATGCAACAAAATTGCTATCGAGAATTTGGAAACATGTTTCCGAAAATATTTGTCAAGGGGAATAATATGCTAGGGGACAGATGGCCGAGTGACTAGAACTCTGGCTCTTGATGCCACAGATTTCGGGTTCGAGTCTCGGCTGTGCCATTAATGTTTGTATTGGTTCGAATTCCTTTAAACCGTAGGACCCGGTCTAATATTACTATTGAGCGTGGGACCTAGGACTGACAACCTTATCCTGTAAAAATAAAACATATCCAGACTCGAAATCTGCCAGTAGGGCAGACGGCCATGACCTATTAAGGACTGCAGTGCCAGTAAATTAGTTAGTTAGCTATAAAATGAATGTTCTTTGGAAAAACAAATCTATCAACGGAACTGCAAAAATTAAATAGTAAAACTTGAAAAACTCTTAGCAGAAGAGGCACCATAACATTAACAGTTCAAGTCAATAAGATTCTGAGATCTACATTATTCCAAATTTTGAAAAAGGAAAAATCCATAAAACGAGGAAATCCACATCCTATTTAAACTCAAGCATACAGGAAAAACAAAGCTTCGCAGCCAAGAGAATCCTACCTACAAGTTTAAAATGCAGTAACGAAATTACACTCATTAATCTGAACACTCAAAATAAAAATTAATAGCAATATTTTTAATTTATTGTTCAACTTAATCTAATTTTCTGATAATAAATATTATATCTAATTATTGACCTTTCTAGGTAAAGAAAAAACATGAGATCTCTGCTGAAATCATGATTCTCAGTTGCACCAAGGTGACTCGGATGATACGCTGGTGAAGGCATTCTCCAGACTATCGTGGAGAATAATATGAACGACGATTCGAAGGAGCCTATCGCATTCTTCCATGGTTCATTCAACCAAGGTTTAGTGTCATGGCACCACTCGAGACGACGTTTTACATTCAAATGTGTCTGAAGTCACTTTGGAATTGCTATTCTGCCATAAACTTTTCAATAATCGTTTATATTGGAATCTGCTGATACTGATTATGTAGTGTCTCTGACTGCGAAAGCTTCAACATCTGATGCTTTCACTCATCTTTTCTTTTCATATACCAGACATTATTTTCTTTTTGTAATGTAGTGTGCAGACATTACTTTCAACACCCATTGTGGTTACAGATGTCGCCAACAATTTGCGACAAGCTCAATTTGCCTGATATCACTACAGAAACAAACCGCAAATAGCCACAGTTTCATAACAGGTAGTTGGTTACGAAATATCTATGCACTATTTGTAGGAAAAAATATTGGTAATTATACTTGAACGTAATTAATATGTAACCCGCCTTCAAATTGCCTGCAAATTTATATCTGTTTCCATTATTTTAACAACCATCTGTCTGTAGAAAGTTCAGCTTTATTCGGGGTGCTCCATGAGGAATTTTTTACATTGGAACAAACATTCCTATGGATTCGTACCCTTCTTGTTGCATACAAATTGTGTTTTCCAGCCTATGGATTTATCGTACTCCTCTCCTTATTTCCGTTCGATTTTACTTTGCCAAGTTTTACACAAATTTTTCTCTGCTCTAATTATTAACAGACAATCCATCTGGTAAGGATTCTCTAGATCACACACCATTTTGGATCCTACAAGATTTTTATTTTAATATACATGAACTTTACTCATCAACTAAACTTATTAAATAATTAATCAATTATTACATATTTAATATGTATGAGCTTACTCTTCAACTATGCGTATTAATTAATAAATTAATTATTATATATTTTATATGTATGAGATTACATATCAACTATATCTATATGGGGATAGAAAAACATCTGAAACAACAATCTGGGTTCGAAACTCGCAAAGGGAAAGACGAACCAAAAGCTGCTGTGTAAAGTAAGCTAGAAATAGACACGAAAAATTGCCAAGCTGGAAAGTCCTTCTATTGAATTCCATTAAGGAAAGTGAAAACTCCCAGATGCCATCTCTATGGATGTTTATACAAAGTTTTAATGGCAAAATGTAGTTGCAGGTAGCATGTAGTCCATGGTTACATCCTGGATGGAGCTGAATTTGCTATATATTTACAATTCAAGTGGGATTCCATATTTCTGTATAACTTTTTTATATTTTCGCCATTTTATATTTTTACATAAGTGTTTGCCAGCTGCATTAGAACAAAAAAAAATGTTATTTAAGGAGCCTGATGGCCGAGTGGCTAGCGCTCTGGAGCTCAGTACCACAGATTTTGGGTGCAAGTCCCGGTGGTGTCTTGGATATTTGTAGTGGTTTGGAATACATCTAATCTAAGAAATCCGTAGAAAGTAGTGGATCTGATCGTAGAGCGTTGCGGGGGTAGTGTTAATGGTGTCCGTAGCATATCTTCAAGCTACACGTGCCCCTGGTTAGAGCTAAATGAGTAACAGCATTCGTCGGTGCAGCCCACTCGGACTGCTCACATGAAAATGGTCAATACGACCCAGTCCTCGGTATAATTAAAAATTTTTTTACATAAAATATGCAGTTTATTTCCCCATATTCTTAAGAAGTCAGCGGTTGTTTACTGGTTTACTTTAATATGGTTCTGATCAAATAAACACTACATAATACTTAAAAACTTTCATCATGATAATTTCGTATTTAATGGTACATACATAAAGAAGAGATAATTTAAAAATAGAGCCATTTTGGTGATAGAAATTTACATACGTACAATTAAATTTTAAGTATAAAGTACAAAAAAAACATCTATATATAACAGAAATTGTCTACATAAAAATTTGGACATTGAAAAGTGATTTTATGAAATGACGAGTTCAAAATCTTTTGTAATTTTTATTAGATTAACTGATTTTAATTTTTTATTTAATCTATTTATTTATACCTTAATTTATTTAATTAATAATAGCTTTCTAAAAATTTAAGCAATAAATATCTACTAAAAGTATTCAATTTATTAAAATAATTTTCTGAAACTCGATATTTATCTTTCGGCATTATAAGTCATATCAGAATTCAGACATCATATTATATCTGAATTCAGGCATCATATCTAATATTAACATAAGCCCATGAAGAATTTCTTAAGCAGTATAGATAGCGTTTAAATTATAAGTAATTCTAGATTTCTTTTTCAGTCTACTTACTTTAGTCTGGTTCTTTTCGGTCACTTAACATTCTTAGAATTAAAATAAATAACACAACACAAATGAAATACTTTTTTTTTTTATAAATTGAATGTTAAAAATGCTTTATTTTACTGAAAACAGTTTGCTTTTAATTAATCAATAATACAGAAGAAATAATTTTTATTGAGTGAATTTAAAAAAAAGTAAAATCAATTTAGAGATTCCTTAATTTAGTTTATAGATCTTTCGTTTAGTTTTTAATTTGGCTGATGAAATGGATTTTAATTTGAATGATGGTATGTCTTGTTTGAAAGTAATCTTAAAACATTAGTAGTCTTGTCTTGATGAAGTATATGTATTCGCCTATAAATAAAACTGACTTTCAGAGAGAGAAGATGAAATGCGAAAAGGTGAATTTTGTTTGCAAAAGAGTGAATTTGGACTGCCAAACCTTATACAAATTTCTCACTAAACAAAAATTTATTATTTAATTCTGATTACTAAATGCCATTAATTTGCTTTTTTAATCTTAAAACATCATAAATCTTCTCTCGTTTTTAGACCTATTAGGGCTTCAGATATCCTATGGTAATCAAACTAGTTCATGACCCAACCTTCTTATATACATA